>BHDV01003812.1:140789-164159 GCA_005406045.1 Adoxophyes honmai | reverse complement strand
GACAATGTGCTCCCTTGTTGCAGGCTCACGTGTCCTCAACTTGCCTCTATGTAGGGTTTCACGGAAAAAGGACTCTATTGGCTTATGATATGGTTTATATTAATAAACGAATATTTCCCAAGTGCGCTATCATGTTAAGGGCCGATAGGACCTTCCTACATCAATGCTTGCGATACAACTGACTGTTTATTGAACGACATTACTTCGAGTATAAACTTTGCTCTTACTCTTCCGACGGCGTTTGAGATACCACTATAGAAAAACTTGTGTTCCACAGACCGTATTTTTAGTCGACTCTTTATAGAGCATGAAATATTTCCCTCGTTCAGCAATTGTATGCAAAGGACGAAATTCTCCTGGTTTTTAACTATAAAGAGAAAACGTTAGTAGGTAATGTTAATTTTCTTAAATGTTATTTGAGGACCTTGTAGACTCTACAATATGACCAAACACGGTAGAAAATTAGTGAGGGACCACATTCTTCGCAAACTTCACTGAGGTAGAATTGCTTGTTTAAATCATGCGGTGATTTAAGATTGCTCGGCAAAAGTAGAAGGGGTATACGCAGTAATCATTGTTTAGTTCCATTCGGTACTCGAAAAGCGAGGAGGTCGGTCAGTGCCATAACACGGGCGATGCCAGCGCAGATATGAACAGACCTGTATCTTCAAGATTGCAGTTTTTAAATATCGCACCGGGCGCAAAGGCTAGTTACGACACTGCTCCCACTTCATCTCCCCGCGTTGCCTCCAATGCGCCGACTACCCCCACTAGTTTCAAATCTTAAACCACCGCGCGACGGCAACAGTTTTGTATGAAAAATAGTTCGTTTTCTTTTTTTAGTCGACAAGTACCTGCCATGACTAAGACCAGTTTTTTATCTACAGGAATACAAACGTCGCTCCATGCTGCGGGACAGTCAGACAGACACGGAGTACCTTCTCCGGGCTATGTCCGTGGCTTCCGTCGCCAGTGGCGCCACCGACCGCAGCGGCAACACCGATAACTGCGTGGAGGAGTATGTGTGCGACGTGCCTTTTGCAGGTAAGTGGTGGTGAAGGAATTAATTAGCTCCAAGAAATCTGATAAGAATTTAGTTTTGTAGCGCCCTAGCGCCATCCGTCGTCGAATAGCTGAACTAAACAAGCCTACATCGCGCCAACGATGTCAAGGGTTCTTCGAATCTGTCGGCGTAGGGCGTAGCGCTACAGGCCGCGAGTAGAGTTGCGCGGGCGATAGACTGTTATCTATCTGTCACTGTCTAACTATAGACCGGTTGCGGAGCACAGCAAAATTTGAGGGTTGAGCCGCTGCACCTGTCTCTACTTCTGTCGCACGCACTGTGCGAGCGTGAGGGCAATATGCGTGCAGCAGCGATGATTAGCGGCGGGTAGACGTCAGAAATTGACAGGTAGTCAATTCAGCGCGCGAAACGACACGCGTGTTGCTGTGCTAAACCTACAGCACTTACCTATAACTACTCGATGATACCCTGCCACAGGGAACCTAAGCATCGAGAAATTGTTTCATAATTTGCACACTTAGGTACTGATTCCAACAGAGTTCTATCGAACTTCATAACATAAGCGAACTCAGAGTATTACAGATATGAGTTGTCTATGATTACTGTTTATCGACTCACATAGTACGGGAAATAAAATCCACTCCATTATCTGTGTATAATTTTATGTCTGTATTTCATAGATAATATCGTCACATATCGTGATTATTTCATATCGCTATTAAATATTGTAAACATTTTATGATATCAATATTTGATAATATTTGCATATATTTGCGTACCTTTATATCTGAATACACATGTAGGAACACCGTGTCTAACGTTTGTAGGTAAATTTATTTCATTTCCCTTCATATAAGCATAACTGAGAATTACGAGTACAACACATTTTTAAAACAACCAGAATTGAATATTCGGCAGCATTACAACGCGTAAAATATTTACCCTCTGGGAGGCGTGAATCCATAGACCCTCCATTTTTTTTGTTTTCTATTTGCCCTGTAAATATGGCAACAACCGCCACTGGGTTGCCAGACTGCGAACAAATAGTCCCGACCGAAAATTCGACGGAATATTTTACCAATATTTGGTAGGTTCGACTGAATTTCTGATGCAAATGGATTTCGGGTTTCTATTTGAAACCTTTTAACTAGGCTTTAGGGTGTTATTTTATGGGGGTAATACCCATCGTTTTCAGACATAGTACATAATGTTTCTACACATACATACATCACGCCTGTATTTCCAAATGGGGTAGGCAGACGAAACGCTACATAGACAAAACTATGACTATTTCACGCTTCGTGGCTACTTCTATCATATTTTTTAGGTTTTAATTGGCAGGTATGATAGTGACAGGTTGTTAGCCTGTCGCCTATAATATATCCTAACCTATTAATGGAGAGATACAGGAGCCAAAAATAGTCAAGTACATTTCTCTCAGTCATCTCATTTGAAAAACTAAGAATTAAATCGACGGTGAAGTACCAAGACCTCCTAACTAACATTTTGGCGAATTTGAGATTTTTATTTTGTCACGCTCGAAATTTGATTTGGCATCATTGCTGAAGACACTGGTTTAATACTCTTGTTATTTAGCCACATAATAATAAATGACAATACTAACTAAGTCACGGCACCGTATTATTTCCGTACTTATTATGAGACGTTTTTTTCATCTCCTGTAAAGTTAGGTTTTCGTAGTTAGGAGTTCTTGGTACTTCACCGTCGAAATGCAAAAATCTTAATACCGAGTAAAATAGAGTGCACTGGAAAAACCAACTCTCAGCGTTATGTGTAGATAGGGGTTGAGGTAGAAGAATGAAAACACCAGTCAACTACGCAATTAGGTACTTAACATACATACTATCACGGCTGTGTTCCCAAATGGGGTAGTCAGAGCACATGAAACACTACATAGGCAGAAGCATGACTATTTCATGTATAACGGCATCTAGCATATTTTTAAGGTTTTAAATGGGCCGGTATAAGCAATAAGGGAAACTCCAGTCAACTACCCAATTACTAACTACATCGTACCTATTAATGAGAGACAGGCCTTTCATACAGATTGATCGTTGCATGAAGCCATTGCCTTGGTATGCCATCGTACGCGCTTACGCAATGCGTTTAATGCGTTCCTATTAGTTGCAAGCAGCCGTTAAACGGACTAATTTGCGGTGAGGTTAAATATATTTAACTGGTTATTACCAGTAATTTCATCTTAGAACTCGCTGGTTCCTATTGAGCCAAACTTACAATTTCCCGTGTAGTGTCGGGTTGAGAATATCACCTCCCCATTTCTTCCGTGGATGTCGTAAAGCTAGAATCAGACTGTTCACTCGAATGAATGTTTTGTATGTTCCCTTAATTGTATGTTCACTTTTGGTTCATTTGGTTCAGACGTGTTTTGAGTGAAAGACGCAGAATGAAGCACGAAAATGAACAAAAAATGAACCGTCTGATTCCACCTTTTTAGTTTCCTTTATCCATAAGAAAACTACAAGCTTAAGTGACAATACTTTAAGTAAAGGGCTTTTACCACCATTTAGTTTTATTATTAAGATGACTCCGAGAAAGTTTACAAGCGTATAACAGAAATCATATGGCTGTTATAACTATAAGAAAGTTGCAGTAAAGAGAAACAACTTTATGAGTAGGTACCTACCTAGTTACCAATAACACGTACTTGGCGATATTATAATATGACATTGTTATGTTTTATGGGCATAACCTAGTTGAAGTTATGCGGCATTTTGTTTAGAAAGTCGTATATAATTATTTGTTGCAGATAATGATAGTTTGTTGCGTTATTTCGATGTTTTATGGTGTCTGCAATGTTCGACTTGACTTGGGATTTTTTTTCCCACTCATACCACGCCTATACAGGGTTATTTGTAAATCACTGACACCCTCTTAACCCTAAATTCCTATCACATAAACAAACGTTTTTTGTTTTACGACTTTTTAAAATTGGTCAGTTTTTTTTTTCATACTAATAAATAATAATTAATAAATCCTTGTACAAAATTTTCGTACTCTGATTTTTACCACAACACGTACACAACAGGTACACACTAAAATACGCCGAATCTCACATGACAAGGACATCACAAACTTTAAATGAGCCGCACGGCATGTTTGTAAGGGACAGCGAATGGGCGGCGGGAATGCGTACCTACAAGCCGGCACGCCGACAGTCAAAGGTACCGCCAGTGTTGCGGTACAGAGTATTGAATGAAACAGAGGGAGTCTCAAATTTTCAAAACGTTACTACTCGATAAATATTGAGTTATGACAAAAACCGTAAAACAAAAAACATTCGTTTAAGTGGTAGGAATACAGGGTTAAAAGGGTGTCAGTGATTTACAAATAACCCTGTATACCATACGAACTGTTACATAGACATAACCATGACTATTCCAGGTTAAGTTGTCACTTTTAGCATATTTTAAAGTTGAAAAAGGTTGCTAGCTATTGCCTGGAACATACCGGTCTTGTGTTAGAATAAAATCTCTCCATTTCTTTCGTGGATGTCGTTAGAGGCGACTAAAGAAACAGGTTCGAGTGTATTTTAGGCGACAGGCTACCAATCTGTCACTATTATACCTACCAACTCAGAACCTAAAAAAAATATGCTAGAAGTGTCAAAGTTCTGTCTATGTAGCGTTTCATATGCTCTACCTACCCCATTTGGGAATTCAAGCGTGATAATTGTACTTCGAAATATTGTGTAATATTTAATGTCTTCTATGTCTTTTATACTTATTACGGAAGTTACCATACTTAGTTAACAGCACTACTGAAAAAAAAACTGAAAAATCGTCAATTTCATTGGTAAAGAGGCAATTTAGTAACCTCGTGTATCTGGCTCTACAACAACATACATACATGCATACATACAGTACATACATTCCATCACGTCTCTTTCACGCTTTCACACAGGGTAGGCAGATACTTTATTCCACTACGATCCAACAACATTCGGTTCGACCCAAACAGTTCATCTAAGTGCCATTTATCACATATTGTGTTGAACCGCGGTGCGTGGCCCCGTTACAGTGCAGTGCAATTAAAGGCACAATTACACGCCAGTAATGAGATAGACGTGATTAGACCGTACATACAATGGGTGGCCTTAAAATGGTGCATGTAGGGAAGTGTAAGTAAGCAACATGACTTTAGAAACTGTTTTTTCGTCAGTTAGATTGTTACAAATTAAGTATCGTGAAGATAAAGTGCTTAGAAGTTTTGTGTGACGTCACTATTGAGTACACCTACAAGTTTCAGCGTTCCGTAACAGGACTGAGTTTTCGCTATCTGTTACAATTTCACGTTTCGTGGTCACTTCTAGTACAGTTTTAGGTTTGAAAACAGATGGAAGAGGTAGTATGATAGTGGCAGGTTGCTCCTAGAGCATGACCTAAACCTATTTCCTTACTCGCTTCTTGCGACATCCACGAAAGAAACGGAGAAGTGTTTAAAACATTACGTCAGCAAAATTTTTGTTCCTGTGTGTTGTCGGGATAGAATAACACTTCTCCATTTCTTCCGTGGATCTTAAGAGGCGACTAAGGAAATAGGCTTAGATACTCTTTAGGCGACAGGCTAGCAACCTGTCGCTATTAACCTCTTCCATCTGTTATCAGACCTAAAATTATGCTAAAAGTGGCTGCGAAGCGTGAAATAGTCAAATCATGGTTTTGTCTGCCATGTTTCATAAGCTCTGCCTACCCCATTTGGGAACACAGGCGTGATTGTATGTTTCATGTTGTCAAAATCACAAAAATAAAAGCGATCCTTTAACCGTCAACAGTTCCCATGAGCCGGTCATCACACTGTCAGCAGCATTTTAAGCGTGGAGCCACTATTTGAAAGTACAGTGTTTTTATTGAGGCCTCACGCGCGGTATTACCATCGCACGGTCATTAGAGTTCCGTGGGCAGTTCCGGAAAACCTTTTGGCTGGACCTTGTTAAGGGAGACTCCTTTTGCGATGTCCCACTGCCGGGGAAAGGGCTTCAGTTTTCCAACTTCAATTATCGAAAACGACATCACAAAAATTCATACAACGAAAAAAAATCATAACGCCCTCATAAAACAGTATTTAAGTTGACTTTGAAACAAGTAAGTCTTTTAACTCAACCAAAGGGCCTAAAGTACACACTATGACTATGAAATTGATACGTATCTACTTATTATCTATTGTAAAGAAAAGCAAAGAGAATGTTTCTGTGTTTTCGATCTAAGCTGTTTAAAATACCTATGTTACTTTATTTTATTATTTAAATTTAGAGATATAGAGAATTTTTATTTTAGAGGCGACTAATGAAATATATTTAGGTATGCTTTAGGCGACAGGCTAGCAACCTGTCACTTTTCCATCTGTTTGCAAACTTAAAGCTATGCTAGAAGTGGTTACGACGCGTGAAATAGTCATAATCATGGTTTTGTCTATGTCACGTTTCGTGTGCACTGCCTACGCTAGTTCGTAACACAAGCGTGATTGTATGTATGTATGTAATCATTTCCTTTAAGTGGCCTCACGGAACCTAACTTGTAATTCCAACTCGCGCTCTCCAGTTTTTATTTCCACTTGATTACGGTTTTCACGCGGCCCTTCACGACTCTAACCCATGGTTAAATATTAATTTGCCGGCGTTGGGCAACCGTAGCATTCCGATTCGTATGTGGATTTATGTATAGTATAATGATACAGAAATAATCTTATTTAGATTCCGAAATGACCTGCTTCTCATGGAAATGTAATGTCGAGCAACGCATCTTTTCTCTGTAAATCGACACTTAGGGAAGGTAATCTCTCTAGTGTTTGACACTGTACTGTACAATATTGTCGTCTTACTGTTCTGTTGTTGTTTTCTCTCGATGTTTTTCATCACCGATAAGACTCGTAGTAAGTAGATAATAATTCGATTTAAAAAAAAAAAACAGTTTGTGAGCTTGGGGTTCGAACTCACAACCCTCAGCTGGAGAGGCTATAATTGAAAGCATTAGGCCACCACATTGTGCCAGTTTTAGTTTATATTTTTCCTATGATATATTTAGCATTTTAGATAACGCGTCATTAACTACCTCGGTACTTGTAGTTAATGTACTAAGTAAGTAGTTGTTACCCGCAACTCCGTGTAGAGTTTTTGCACGAACTTCGTTTTTTTCCAAGAAAGAGTTGATATCCTTCCTCCGACCTTAATCAATCTTCTCACCAAATATTGGTGAAATCCCAAGCGTGCAAAGACAAGAAAAATACAAAATCACTTTCGCGTTTATTATGTTCTAGTAGTAGAAAATGCAGTAGAGATAGTAGGTAATGCGATGGTTAAGTTACTATATCTTTCACACTAACTCATCTAAAAACCAGTTTGTGCGGAGACATATTAACCCATGACCCGTGACGATATCTCTCGCTTCACGTTAATTTATTATTATATGCCGCGTCTTATTACTGTAATAACACTTACATAGTCTTGTAATTAAATAAATTAAAGTGTTTAAGGCGTGATTCTGCGAAAAAAGTTATCACGGATATTTTTATGGAATATTTGCGGAACTGTGTTAAAAAGTTTTATTTTAATGGGTTACATTATTTTAAAGATAAATTGTTTATAAAGTTCCAAACCGAAAACTCGAGTTTTGAATCGAATAATAAGGTTTTTGATTTGTTTTTTAAGCTATCTTGTAACTTATAATTTTCGTTCTACGTAATTTTTGTGCTATCGGAATTGAAACCCACTTCAAATGGCTGCAAGCTTAACACAGCACTACACGCGAGTCGACTCGCGCGGTACAGACCACCTATCATTTCCTGACGTCTCTAGATATACGGTGACAGGTAATTGAGGTAGTCTACCTCGCGGACGATTCGGCTCGCGCCTTGCTGTGCTCGACAGGACTGATTTCGAATTGTGTGAATTTTTATTTTGATTACAATGCAGGTTTTTTTCTCGTTACTACGTTTATAGGATGACATTATTCTTCATGGGGATGCCTATATCCAAAAATGGACGTCTTATTGCTGTACTATTACCATGAATTCACACTAACCGAACTCGATAGCATCGGTGTAGGTATACGATTCGATTTGTACGACGAATTTTAACGGCGCTACATGCAAATCGCTGTCCTGCCGTACCAATGCGGTCTCACAGAACAAAGACACATTTGAACTACCATTTTCATTACTACCAGCCGCAAACTCATTTAGTTTGATTTGATAGGTAAACCGCACGCTGCTCATCTGGGTAAAAGGGCGCGTTTGTTCTCTTACACGACTGCTAGCTTCTCGACCTATTCCAGACTGAAGATAGATTCAGAATTTACATTAATTCAGGTAGGCACACATACACCTCTTCATTTCTTCCGTGGATGTAGGAGGCGACAGGCTGGCAACCTGTCACTATTCTGTCCGTTTCCATCTGTTTTCAACCTAAAATTGTGCTTGAAAGTAATGTGATTGGTATGAAGCTGATGCTGTTCTTTAGGTGTGTCAGAATAAGCAAGAAGGTAGTAATCCCTGCCTATTCAAACTTCTCTCAAGGCGCTCTCCACCCATGAGGTGAGACGACTCGCAGCTGAAATACTTTGTGGTGCCGCCATGTTAAAAAGTATCAGTGTTGCCACATTCAAGGAGTTTGAGTCCCTTGACTCAAAATCAAAAGTCGCTAGAAAGTCGCTAAAACTGTCTGGGAAAAGTGGCAGAAGTCACTAGCGCTCTGAAACATTAGGTGAAAACTAATCTGAGAAACGTATTGATGTAAGTAATTAGATTATAATTAAAATACGTATCGGCGCAAAAACGTTTAATATTTAACTTGAAATCAAATTGTATTTTTTAGCCTAATAGTATATCTATTCTCTCATTGCTGTGCAAATAACTCCCCTTTCTTCCGCCACTCTGCCCTATCTCGAGCAAGCACCTGCCAATCCTCTTGATTCGATGAAATAGTTTTTAGCGATATTTTTTTTTTGTCACTAAGTTTTTAGCAAAAGTCATCACTTGCCACTGAATTGGCAACACCGAAAAATTAAAAATAACTAAACACTTTCTTGCCACACCAATTGCAAACTCCACCAAATTTTGTGAAAGGTCCTGTGAATTTCTTAAGCGCCTCGACACCTCACTAAACTTATAACTTAATCACGCATCTCACCCACTTACCCACATTCGGTACATACGCATAACAATATATCCTTGTTGTACAGTACACGAATTAAAAAAAAACAAAGATGGCGGCGGCGCGGCGCCTGAGCGCGTCTCGTTGCACTTTTTGCTCAAGTAACGCGCTTATGAACTGCAAATTGTGGTTTTGCGTTATTTTTGTAGATACTTGGTTTAATAGGCGCTGCAGTCGTTTTAGACTTGCTAGTGGAGATTTCTGGGCGAGATGGTTGGACCACACGGTTTAATAATAGCCAGTTTTACCATCAAGGGTGTTCGAATATTCTTGGTACTGGTTTTGGCTAAGCATTTTGTTTTCAGCATTAAAATTTCAGATTGTTTTTTTGGTTTTTAATACAAAAAATAGATAACAAAGGTCTAGGCCGCAAGTCTGTCATCAGAAATGTAAATTTCACTAACTTATTCTTTATGTATTTTAATTATTGAGTTAAGTGGACACTGAAGCTGAAATGAAATTATTAACGAAAGAAATGTAATAATTAACAAAAGCTACGTTAGATCAATCTAACTGCTTGATATACTTAACTTATGAGAAAAGTCATTCCGTGTAGGTATCTGTTGTATATCTGCACACAAGAGTAAAATTAAGTGCCTATAATAAAATTGGTCTTAAAACGGCAAGCATTTTAAAAGCCAATTAACATTAAAGTAATTAGTTTGTATATATGATCAGAAAGCTATTAAATAAACTACCGTTTTGAAATTTAAACATAGCTGCAACAGCAATTATTTCGAAATGGCCGATCTGCCTGTTTCCAAATAAAACATTTATTGGCTGTTAGGATCTTATTCATCATCATCTTTCATTGTCTTAACTTTTACCGACCAAATCCTTCCTATGGATCAGTTTATCAACCACAGGTTGAAAGTTTAAGGACCAGCAAAAATCTACGTAGTGTCTTTATATTTACGTCATACTGATCAACTTTTATTACAATCAATGGCATCCCATTTTTTTCGCGATTTTGTCAGTGGTATCATAATAAAAGTTGTTCAATTATGACCTGTAATGATAAAGTCACTACGTAGAGTATGGTCTGTCCTTAAAATTTCACCTTGTATAAGTAGGTAAATTACACTTTCATCTGGACTATTATTATCTCTCTTATTGGTACATTTACAGCACAATCTTAGGTTGTAAAAACTAAATAAATATCTATGATTTTTTTAACGACGTAGCCTGAGTAAAACGAATGAGGAAGCTGGAACTAACTTGCACCACGCGTGCCTGCCTAGGAAAGCACTATTTCCACCAAACGGCTCGCATTAGACAAACGGAAGAACATATGGTGTTTAAACCACCCTGATTCACATAAGCATTGTTGTTAAATCTATATCACCAAGCTAGGAACAACACCTTTACAGCAGGCACGTAAACTACGACATGTCATCGTAACTGATCCGATACGGAAACTACCCTTAAATATCCAGTCACCTCCAAACCGGAAGACTTGAAGCTAGTGTTCAAAACTTCAACGCACACAAACGCTGACTGGCCAGGTAAATAGTGTTTTACATGTAGCTCTTCGCGTGAGTCAGTATTAACCTGGGTTCAGCTCAATGGATGATATGACTCACCCTGGAGTTATTCAAATCTGGGTTTCCGGAAATGTCGCCTGGGACTAATACGTATACCTTGGGAATGTCAACCCGTTTCTGTTTTATGTTTCCTATCCCTTTAAGGTTAAAACGGCACAATGAACTCTGGTCGCAATCACCAATTTAAACCTCTTGTAGCTATAAATAAAAAATGGGACATTAAGGATGACTATTGGGTTAAAATACTAATTTTATTTAGTCGGTTGGTCAGATGATGGTCAAATATGAGACAAATCTTTTTGCAGACATTTTTGCAAGACAACAAGAGTGCCAATCGCTACTATTCTGACATGCTTCTCTAGCTACATTTAAATACATCCCTCTTATCATACATACTTGTCTTTTTCGGGTAATTCTAATTTAGCCTCTCTTCAGAACGTCGTTGATTTTCTCCATATCCACGATGCACATTCTTCGAGGGCGCCTTCGAAACCTTCTTTTTTAAATTTACGCACCCTTGTTTCATTCATCCTCTTTCTAAAAAGATTATCTAACTAATCAAACCACAAATTAAAAGCCATTAAAAGCAGGGACTTCTGACGTTACTCTTTAGTAGTGTAATGACGTCACTTTCATGTGAAACTTTCAAAACCTTTTCTAACTTTTTAGAAATCATTTGCACCTTACACATCTCCAACCGTACGACTATAAAACATGTAGGTAAGCTACGGACATGGCCGAGCCTACCTAAATAAACCAACAAGGAGCTCATACAAATTCAGCGCACAGTCACGACCTATCCCACCGTTCGTGAAATCGCCTGTCGTCGACTCCCGTTGGCACGTTTGCGACAAAATCCTGGTGAACTAACCCGTGCCTTTAGGTTAAGCGTACACGAATGTTGTGAATGAATAAAGTGTTTTGTTTGTTATGTGAGTGAGACGATGTTGAATAAGTTTTCTTGTCGTATAATAGCGACTGAATAGACTTGCTCTAGTAGTAACTGGTGTAATATCACCGACGCAAAAAATAGCCACAAAAGCTTAAAAAAAATCGTACCTAATCAAGTGTTAATTGTGAAAGTTGCAAACAGATGTATGAAAGGCAAAATCAAGTGAAAAAGAGTATATCTCGTATTCTAGGTAATTAGGCCATTAATTTTCTTTTTCACTTGATTTCGTATGCGTAGGTATGTAGATGCAACTATTGCAACATTTGGAAACCCAGATGTAACGGTGTTTTATTAATTATTAACTATCTAGCCACAATATACTCAAATACGTGCTCAATAAGTCATGACGTATCCGAAGTCAGATGACACACAAGGCACATTTTAATCATCCTTGTGTACTTGTGCGCTTGCGCGTTGCGCGATGCGCGATGCGCCCAGACGGCGTCTGCGCCGACGCCGGCTGTACGGCTGTCGTCCCTTTGCCTCCGACCGTGACGCGACAGCCCCTCTTGCTTTAATTTATTTTTAATTGAGTATGTGTCACAATTACTGCGTGTTGAGATAGGTATTGCCTCTATATTTGTGATTATACAAACTTATACACACTTATTCTTCAGTAATTTCTTATTTCTGTCATTTAATTAGTAAATTTTGGTTATTAAGTGTATTTTGCAGCACGAAGAAGTTTGTCGTATTATGGATATTCAAAGAGGACAAAGAATTTTCTCACTATTTAAACCTACTACCAAACTATTGTGAATAATGTTATTAAAATTTTCAACAATTTTATAATTGTTCTTATTCAGCTTCAGTCTATAATTTCAATGCTTTAAAAAGATAGTTAGGCTATAACACTATAGTGCTGCTACAACACTGTAGAGCAAGCATGCGCGTACGCAGTGCGTTGACACAGGCACACTGTTCCGTGTTATTGATCGGATCGATCACCAAATGATCCAGATTTAGAACTACGGATTTAGAACGGTTGGAAGAATCGAGTTTTTTAGATTTGGTTAACCCAAATGCGCATGAAAAGGTGCTGCCGAAAGTAATTATTCTTAAATAGAGCTGATATTTGTTTTATTTATCATGTCGGAAATGTACAGCCTAACCAAAAGAACATACTTTTTCATCACACTTGCTCGTCAATGGTAGTATTACAAGCGCGTATCCTTCAGGACAAAGGCCTAAATTGTAACCGCGGGAGTTATCATTACATCCTATGGGAGGTAAAGTTTAGTTTTAAAAATTGCAAAAGTTAGTATAGGTACGTTAGTTCAGACTAAGGAGGTTACAAATGTAAAAATAAAAATTCTGCTATTAAAACTTTAGGGCCAATTTTTAAATGCAAAATTAATGTATGCATTATGAAACTGTATTAATTTAATACATTGGATGTATGTCAACGCGTTTTTTAATATGCATTTTTCGTAAATTTGTTTGAACCTTTTTGGTAGAGTCTGGCTGTTTGACCATTCGAATTCTGTACGAAACATAGTTCTTGTCTGTGGTATATGATTAAAAAAAGTGACAATAGACCTAAACGCACTGACAGCATCACTGCTGTCAAAAGGAATAGCGCGGCGCGGTGATGTGATCTCATGAATTTTCTTTAATTTTTAGTTTTTCCTCGCAAATGTGATGAAAAACATTGTGTGTAGCACGGGGAGTAAAGGACATTATAAACTCGAGGCATAAAAGCCCTCCGCCTGCGGCGTCGGGCTTCTAACAGCCTCTCGTTAATAATGTTCCATTTCCTCCCCTAGTTACTCAATGTACTATTTCGCCTACGCATCTTTGTTAATTTGTACTATTTTTAATGCAACAAAAATTTACTGAAGAAAATTTTTGAAACAGTAGGTCAACGACCTTTCGTCACATTATGTAGAAATGTTGAAATAAGGTAACTTGTTCATTATCTTCTGAAAGAGTCAGTAATAAACGACTGTCGTGTATTAATTACTTATTTCTAACACTAATTCAAGGTTTGTCAAGTCAAATTCTACAAAAATTGAATAAAACAAAAATCTTGAACTTTCAAAACCCGTTCTGCAAATAAATGTTCCGACAAAAATATTACCATAACTTGTCAGATTTATTACTAGCAAACAAGTTACTTAAACCACACCAGTTCAGACTTTAGATCAACAGAATCATAAGAAATCATAATGAATAATTTATTTAGACCTCTAACGCAGCATATGTTACAAATTTCGAAGTAGTAAAATTCGTCTCTCACATTTAAGGTTTATCCAAATAACCGTTAGAACCGTTCATGATTTATTTGTGTCATTTAACGTCCACCCTCAACAATAAATCCTTAAACAAACAATGAAAAACAAGCCCTTGGCCCATAGAAGTTTACCTGCCCCTACGTTTTACTAAAAATACTTTTCATGGTGTATAAACACTGCATAAACCGACCAAAATAAAAGCGGTAACATCCTGAAGTGGACCTACGAACTAAGGTACGTTTCAAACTTGGTCGGTTAACCGGCGCTCGCGCAGGCGGTCGTGGATCGTCGCCTGTCAGTTGCCCTCGCGCATCGATCGAAGCTGCCGCGTGGATCCCGATCAATAATCCAAGTGATCAAGTTATCTAAAGTGTTAAAACAGTGCTTTCGGATACATTCGGAGTTTGTTCACCCTGGAATTATTAATTCATGATAGGTTTGTGTCTTCTCTTATCTTTTTAATGGCATTTTAATTTATGTTTACGATAAGGGCGATAGTGATTTGAGTACGATGTATGTAAATTGATTATTTCGCGTGTGTCGATGAATTCTCTAAAATTAGTAACTAGAGTCACATTGATGACTTGATTATTGCTAAAGTCAGCGTCGTGAATCATTTGGAATTTCGTGTCACGGTAGCGGAATTAGATTCTAATCACTATCACGATGTAAAAACTGACACCGTTTGATAAGATTATGTAATTCAGTATCACGGAGAATAATGGTCGGTTATGTCAGTCAATTATCGAAATAAACACGTTTAGCGGAACCGTCCTAAATGAAAACACCGTGAATTATGTAAGGAGCGCTGCAATTTTTGATTAGGAACATGAAACTAATTGTAATTCTTGATAATTAGTTTATTAATGAAGATAACTGGGTTTCTAGAGATGTAGAGCGAATATGACAAATCAAAAGCCTTGAGATTCTACTATTAGTTTTGCTATGCTCATGCTATTGTCAATGTGCAAGGCAACACGTGAGAGTGAATCACAAAGTAAACAAATACATTAGCATCACACTTTTCGTAATCATTATAATCTAATAGACTAAACAAATCAAAGAAATGTGACGTCTAACTTTATTTTCAATATTAGTATCAAAAGACAATGCTTATCCTGCTCTTATTTACAAACAAATCTACTATCAAGCGATAAATGTTTGTATTATAGCGGTATTAACCCTTCCACTACAAATTTCCTGACTATGGCGTCTTCCACCATAGTTCGATGATTGATTCCACCAATGTTGTAATTTCAGAAAACACTACCAATCTATCCTTTGCTCAGCAAAGTGCGTAAATCTTTTCAATTTAATTTAGAGTCAATATAATTTGTTTTGAGTGCCCAATATTTGTTAGTCCAAACATCTACGTAAAGTTAACGCATTAGAATGTATGATGAATCAGTATTGATTTTGAATGTTTTCTCAAGCTGTCGACCGGTTGTACAAACATTTGCCTAACCTCTGATAGCCATGTGCTCTATCTAGTATAAGGTCACGAACGTTGGCTTACGTTGGAGTTAATATTAATTCACTGAATGTATGTCTCCTGTCATTTTCACCATCAATGCGTCGTTTTTAGATAGTCCTTTTTCCATTTTCGTTTTTTTTTTCTAGGGGGCTGATAAAATCCATAAGCGAATCTCCTGAAAATTGCTCCCTTGGATCCTAAACTGGCCAGTTTGTACTCTTTATATGCATGAAGCTCTCCATAGAGAGCCTTTTTTATACTTCTCAATACTTTTTTCTAGAGAGCCTAGGTATTTCTTTGAAGTTATAATTATAACTTACTGACTTATCTTATGAGCTCCCGAAATCCTAAACGATCGTGTATGTACTATATCGTTTTAACAGAACGGAAAGAAACTTAACATGTAGACGTAAGAAAGACAGAAGAAAATATTAGATAGGGAAGACCTAAAGATGTAGGTACCTACTCAGATCAAATAAAAATAGATCAAAATAATCTTAAATAGGAAGATGACAAACTTATTAGTTAACTTGACATGTATAGTTCATAATCATAAGTTATATGGCTTGATTCATTGACCCTGATTGAATAATGTTTATGATCGCAAATGACAACATTTGAATAAAGTAACTGTAGCTTTGAAACTGCTAGTAGATCTGAAATGACATGACAAAATGGTAATGCAGAAAGATTAGACCAAAGCCTCATCAACGTTATCAGTCGTCGCAAGGCCGAAATTGATCACAAAATACATAATGTCACAAGCATATACATAGAACAGACAGTTCATGTCAGCATTACTATGAAACAATTGGATGTTTACAGCATTACTCATTTGTTTAGCACGAGCGATACATAAACAGTGATTTCGACAAATCCGACACTTGGTTTTGTGCCAAACCATCCTATACCGTGATTAGGTCACGGCTACTTTTTATTCTAACAGATTTTTCTTGTGATTTAAATAACGTAGTAGGAGTAATAACTATGAATCGTGTGTTTTTATTGTCTCGACGGCGACAAGCTTGTGGTTTTCGCTTTAAGCTCGTTCCTACTAATGATTGATCAGGCTTACTCAATTTTAGTACAATTACTTTGACAACATAGGAATTATCTAACCTGTACTACATAATACAAATAAGCTGCTGAATTGATTGTCGAATCTAAAAATCATTTCCGTTTTAAGGTGCATTAAACCGAACGAAAATAAAATTTAGATTTAGAATAAGCCACTCTTTACTCAAGAGTACCCGACTTTTTTTTCATATAAATAACCAAATAATTACCAGTGTTCTCTATACCATATTATCACAATTTTATAACCTCAACGTAATATCTAATAACACAATAAGCAATCTCCGAACCTTTAAGCAATTTCGTAAACTGTTCATTTCCTCAAACGGTAGTTTTTACCATCTTACAAGTGTTAACGGCACTTGTAAGAGCTTCCCAAGATGAATGGTGCCCTTGTTGGTTTTTATCAAATTATGGTGTTTCCGGTTGAAGAGATGCAACGTGCCAACGATACGTTTTGAGGTGTTCCGGTGAGTTGACGTAAAAAATATAGCTGAACACACATCTGGGAAGTAATTTATGAATTCGGGAACCTCTTAATGACAGCGTCTTTGAGCGTTTGATGTATTGGGTTATTTGATTTGGGTTAGTTTGAAAAAAAAAAAACTTAAACTCTAATTACTTTCACGATTTTTGTTGTATCTGTCACTTACCCCTTTTGGCAATGTGAAATACTGTGCTTAAAGCGTCAGTGTCATTTTGTCGTCCTACAAAAATGTATTCGTAATTACTGAACTCGTCGATGAGCTTGAAATCGAGCTGTCAAATTTCCCATACAATATGACATTTAATTTTAATTTAGAGAATAACACAACCGTAAAAAATACGAATACTTATGCATAAGTCTTCTACATTTTTTGATATAAATATAAACACTTACCGTTACGTTCTAAATAGGTAATAAGAAAAATAAATTCGAATACTTATACTTCGAAAAGTTATAGCTGTTACTTGAGTGGTACAAATATTTAGGTTAAACGATTAAATTTAGATCTCTTTGATTAAATTGACGTCATTTTGGAATTCTTCTCGCATTACGTCAGCATCTTCCTAAAAATCCGACACAACTTTGTAACAAGTAATCGAAAGTTTATTTCAAACTTCTTAACGTCACTCCTTAGTCATGAATGCGTATAAATTTCATATTAACGTCTGTCAAACCTGATTTTAAATCGATAACCGAAGAAAACTGGTGTTATTATTATTATAGAGGTCTGGAGGTACTTATTATGTTAAAACGGGTTTACTGGGTTCTTTTCAATCATTGCTGATTCAATTTTTAAGCGATTCATTTTTTTTCACACTGGTTTTTCCGCCGGTTCGTTTTCCCACGAGTAAAATACCCACAGAGAACGAATGAATAAAACAGTTTCTCCAATCATTCATATTGAATCGGATATTTTTAAACATCCACATTGTTAATTTCAAAGTTGATCAATGATCAATCTTCGATACTATACTATTAGGTGGTCACGTTCGTACAATGTTATGCTTGCTATACTTTTTCTTTCAAACTACATACATATTTAATGGATGATCGCTATAGAAGCGAGAGTCTTAGGGCCCTTGTCCACGACGACTTTTTGCAGCGATGCAGTAGCGATACTGTCGGAAGTTCGCATCGATACGTTGCGGAGATGAAAGTACGATATGTGGCAATTACGCTTTTTTACTATTACTTCGGTCAACGAACGTTGTTGTTACACTCGACTGTCCGCTGACTGTCACCTAGTCAGGCTGCGACAGCTGCCACTCGCTGAATGCAACTGACTACCGTATTTTTTACACTTTTTCAGCCACCGCATGTGGCATGTGGCGGAAGAGTCAGTGTGATTGTGTGTTGTGATGTTGTTCCTCTGTCACGAAACCTACGACTACATACAATCGAACCAACTGATCCCTGACCCACCGCAGAACGTTGTCACAATAAACGTAATAAAGATTTCCTTTGTCAAGCAATGCAATGTCACCTATAACGTTCACTGTGAATTGGTTCTATTGTGGGTCAGGAATCAATTGGTTCGATGGTACATACAATCACGCCTATGTTACCAAACAGGGTAGGCAGAGCACACGAAACGTGACAAACAAAACCATGATCATGAGTATTTCACGATTCGCAGCCAATTCTAGCATAATTTTGGTTTGAAAACAGATGTAAGAGGTAGTCTAATAGTGACAGGTTGCTAGCCTACACCTATTTACTTAGTCGCCTCTTACGACATCCACGGAAGAAATACAAAAAGTGTTATTCCATCCCGATTCCCGACACCACACGCGCGACTACTTCGCTGCAAAAAGTCGCCATGGGTGAAAGCCCTTACGTATTTTTTATCACAGAACTTGTTCCGACTTAGTTACGGTCACTTACATCGTAGTAAATTCTATGTTGCAGCTCCTGTTTTGTAAGCGATTGCAAAAAGTTATTAACTAAAAACTAGATCTTCCAATATAATGTTTTTAATGTTTTGTCTGCTACTACAGTCTCCTTTCTGGTGATGCATATCGGTACTTGATAAGTTTAAATACTGTTTTAAACTTTCGTGATTTTCACACATATTTATGTTTACGCGGGACTTAATCACGGTATTTTTTAATAAGATTACTTACCTTTTAGTGTACTAAGTTTAAGCTTTGGGTCATGGTTACAGAGCTAAGACAAAATAAACAGTATCTTAGTGTTTCATTCAAAGCTAACGTTACTTTCGAATTTAGTTACATTTGTTTACACATTAGCTACAAAGTTAATAAACATCAATAACTAAAACTCCGTCTTGAACCAGCTCAACATAATACACATCACGCCGGTATTCCCAAATGGAGTAGGCAGAGCTCACGAAACACTACATTAGTCACAACCATAGCTAATTCTAGTTTTGCAGCCACTTCTAGCATAATTTTAAGATTTTAAGTTTAGAGGTATAATAGTGATCGGTTGTTAGCCTGTCGCCTAAATTCTAAACTAATAGGTTCTACTTCTTTTCGTTTTAAGGAAATGTCCTTAGTCGCCTCTTACGACATCAAACGAAAAGAAGTAGAGGTGTGATTCTAAACAGGACTCGGAGGACTCCGCAAGGAATTCAATATTGTCGTCTAGTATTGTGATTGCACTCGCAGATATTGCTCGGGGCCTGGTCAGCACATACAATGTCACTATGCAAGCCTATCTAACTGAATACTATCGAACCAATTGATTCCTGACCCATTATAGAACCTATTCACAGTAAACGTCATACTGACATTGCATTGCCCGACAGGCGAAATCTCAATAACGTTTATTGTGACAACGTTCTGCGATGGGTCAGGAATCAGTTGGTTCGATAGTACATCCAAAAAGACTGCAAACCTTAGAAGTAAGGATGCTCAACAGTGAATTCAAGCACGTTGACACGTAATAGTGTTCACTGTGTTGGACAATCTTATCTTAATTAGAGAAGGCATTTCCTATCCTTATCTCTAATAGACGATTGTGTAACTCATGTTCTCTTACCCAATAATCTCAGCCACTTCGGATCAGTCGACTAATTGTCTTTAAGTATTTTGTTGACTAGCTGTGCCCGCGACTCCGTCCGCGTGGAATCTATACTAAACTAATTGTAAAGCTGAAGAGTTTGTTTGTTTGAATGGGCTAATCTTAGGAATTACTGGTTTAAATTGAAAAACTATTTTTGTGTTGGATAGACCATTTATCGAGGAAGGCTTTAGGCTATATAACATCACGCTGGCTGCAACCAATAGGAGCGAAGAAACACTGCAAAATGTGGGAAAAAACGGTGAAAGTTACCCAAAGTCGCACGCGGACGGAGTCGCGGGCACAGCTAGTTTTTTCCACATTTTCCAATTGTTCTTCGCTCCTATTAGTAGCAGCGTGATGTTGTATAGCCTAAAGCCTTCCTCGATAAATGCTCTATCCAACACAAAAAGATTTTCTCAATTCAAACCAGTAATTCCTGAGATTAGCGCGTTCAAACAAACAAACTCTTCAGCTTTATAATATTAAGTTTAGTTATAGATAATGCAGCCAATGTTTGGCTTTTGTCCACTAACACGCAACTAATGACCGTTGACACAAACATAACAGATAACACGTGCTGTGTAGGCATCCTGATGACTCATGACGACTAATGATACGTCTGATTGAATTGAACGAGAAAAAAAAGAGATAAGCGGTTTAAAGATGGAGTGGCAATTTTGGCAAGCGAATTTTATTATCCATTAAGTGCCACTGACACCGATGAGCGTCGAAATTCTAAGGAGTGTTAGGTCCTCGGCAATGAAAGGGTTAAGAAGAGTTAAAATATTAAAAAAATGTGCTCATATTTTTTTTCTGTACTTAATCTAATTTACATAACGCAATTGCGATAGGTACAACGACAAAATGTAGACGTAATCGTGCAGGAAAATAAAATTGCGCTGCCGACTGTAGAAGAAGCAGGGAACTAAAACGTGAAATGTTATAACGCTGGTAAACGTACAGATAAATTTAATTTGACAAGGGGTTCTCAAAATAGCTTACTTTTTGTTGAAAGTACATACAATGTACCTACTACATTTTTTTCCGCTTTGCAGGGCTCTGTTGACAGAGCCTCTGAGGCTCTGTTGTAACAGAGACTTTCCAATACTTATTTGTATTTTACTTCTTCTTTTTTTTTCTTCTCCTCATGACCACAGCCACCATAACGCGGCCGCAACATCTCGGCAATTCAAACCGTAAATAAAAACAAAAGTACCAACTTAATGGTAAATGCGTTACCCAATAATGACAGGGCAGTGTGCAACGAGCATAGTTTCGCCACCGGATGCGTCTGCGCAGGTACGGGATACGCTCCGCTGACAGACGGATTGGCCAGGCTTCACAAAAGAATCATGGGAACTGATGCAACCTGTTTTAATTTGACACTGTCCAATGACAGTTGAAGATATTTTTTTAAATTAAGTAAAAGAAAAAGGGGAGGCTTTTGCCCACCAGTAGGACACTCTACAAGCTAAATAAAAAAAATTAAAAAGTAAAAACAGTTTTATTAGTAACTAGTTGTTCCTGGTGTAAGCCAAGATAAAAGTAGCCTTTATCTTAGTGAACTAAAACGGGTCGATTCACGTTTTTATATCGACATTAGCTCGACATGTAATGACATGTGTCGACTTTATCTTTTCTCGTGTTTTAAACTATCTCTGCGCTAAATTTGAACCTAACAACATACAGACAGATAATTCGCATGTTTATGATATTACTTTGGATGTTCGTTACGGTGTGGTATCAGGTTTAGAACCTCTTTGTTTCTTGTGTGAATGTCTTAAGAGACGATTAATGCTTTCGGCGACAAGCTAGCAACCTGTAACTATTATACCTCTTTCATCTACTTTTCAAACCAAAAGTTTCGCTAGAAGTGGCTTTCAATCGTAAAATAGTCATAGTATGGTTATTCTGTGTAACGTTTTGTCTGCTCTGTTTAGCCTATTCAGAAATGCAATTAATATGAATGTCGAGAGTTTTCAGCTAAATAAAAGCACGTCATCGACATAGACCTTGAAAAAATAATTCAAATACTTACTGGAATCACATCATTTGCCCTCATTCATCCCACTCATGTTTCCATGAAGCTACGCACACAATGCACTGTTATCAAGAACTGGCCACAATTGACCTCCCCTGCCGCCCCAATCATACCACAAAGAGGTCTCCGAGGGGTAATGCCATAGTACCGAGGAGGTCAGTGGAAGCTGGTCATTCCTGGCCTCTAAACGGACCCTGCTGTTTGAATCTAGTGACATCATGTACATTTCCATTACAAAAAGGCGTAAGTCCTTTGAAAATTCAAGGGAGTTATGTCTTTTCTCATTGGACAGAATACAGGTCACGACCTTCGTTTATTCTGGATCTGTCATGGGAACAGTGTTACAGATTAAATAGGATTCGATTCGGTTATTGTGCTTTAATTGTTATGGTTCGGTAGTTTGTGACTCATTCCGCTATTGAGGCACTAGAATTAGGAGGTACTTACCGAGAATTCGTACCGTTGCGTGACGAATGTAATTGCTGGTTTATTCAAATTTATGCGTTCCTGGTACTGAGGTGTGCTTGGTTGACAATGATGTGTTATGTTAGACACTTAATACGTGCGCCATTGGAGTTATTAGAACGGAAAAGGTGCTCAAGAAGGCACTGTCACTCCTATTGTTCTATTCTCATCGTTAAGTTTCCTTTCATATTATTTTCAAGCTGGCGGAACGGAGCTACAAAGTAAATTTTCCAGAAACTTCCTCTATACATCACCATCTATCTCTCATCTGTACGTATAGTAAAAAAATATATATGAGGCTTTTATAACGAACTTATTGACAAAGTAAGACATTTTCTAGCAACTCGTCGATAGCTCGTATACTGAATAGAACGATTATATCGACTATAAACACTTAAGTTTCATTTTTTACTGCCACACTTACAATTACTTCCCAGGCGCCATTAAGCCTTAAATGGTCGCTGTTCGTTTCTCTTCGTACATCACTATTTACTTCATCCTACAGTTCTTCTACATCTTTAGCTTGGTAATTCTAAACCTTACCACAAAGGGCTTTGAGTTGATTGACGTTTGTGTCTGTAATATCATTGTTAATTTCAGCAATGCGATCCTCATGGCAATTGCTTGATTACAACAATTAATCGCAATTGAATGGAATTCATTGGACTTCCTTCTTAAACTATATTTCGACATAGTGCACTTCATTCGGTCAACATGCACCGTTTAACTACAGACTATTATAAATGATGACGCCGTTATTTTTTGTCTCTATATGTATTACTAGCTTTTGCCCGCGGCTTCGCTCGCATTAAGTTCGGAATGACACAGAAGAGATCTCGTAAATTTTTGAATACGCTGCT
>BHDV01003812.1:116376-135853 GCA_005406045.1 Adoxophyes honmai | reverse complement strand
ATTGAACGATTTTACAAAACAGCTAATATCTCCGTAACTAGAAACTGCCATAAGGACCCTTTTCTCATGGACGGTCACATATTGCTATGTACCATTGTTATCATCATTCTTATTCATTATAATTTAATCGGAGTCATTAAAGAC
Organism: Adoxophyes honmai; assembly: GCA_005406045.1. Classification (NCBI taxonomy): domain Eukaryota; kingdom Metazoa; phylum Arthropoda; class Insecta; order Lepidoptera; family Tortricidae; genus Adoxophyes; species Adoxophyes honmai. The sequence continues at coordinate 135,709 of BHDV01003812.1, read as the reverse complement.
TTCTGTTTTTTTCCTTAGCTTAATCATCTTGCTCATAAAAACATAATTCACCGTCAAATTAAAGATTTTTTTATTCAATAAAAACATTATTCACAATGAGACGTTATTACATTATGGGGTATTTCATATTCTGCCACTCCTGCAGCGCACATACTTAAAAATTAAACAAGTAAAATTATACAAAGAAAAGTAGCAACAAGCCACAATCAACAAGACAAAGCGTTAAATAATAATGGTCAAATAATTGAATAATAATTGTTCTCTAATACTAATAACACTAATAGAAGCCGTGGTAGGTAGCCCACTGGTTTGACCTGTGGCCTTTTATACCTACAGAAAGTCATGGTTTCGAATTCTAAGCTTACACCTCTGAATTTAAGTGCTAGATTGAATTTGATATTTACCACGAGCTAACTGTGAAGGAAACCTGCACAAAGTGTTGAAGTAATTCGAGTGTGTGTGTTAAGTTCCCAAATCATGGTGAGCCCGGCCCGCGTAGGAGCTACAGCCCAAACCCTCTCATAATGAGAGGAGACCAGTGCCCAGCAGCAGCGGGATGTATTCAAGCTAGATGAAACACTAATAAATATACCTACTTAAGGAAGTCTATGTCAAATGTTATGGATAGGTAGTTCATAACGCCCTTAGAACCATTACAACATAGGTTTGATTCAAATCCTTACCCATACAATGTAAGTGTCAGTTATGCAAATACGCATAGTTCAACTATAACTGTCTGACAGCTGGTTTCTTCAAATTTCGACCATAATTCGAAGGCAAGAAAGACCCGGGCGTGTGAAAGATCTATTGGCATGCGCAGGAGCCAGTCGGCACGCAACTATGTGATGTGTGGAAGTATTCACGATCGCTTATCAGAAAGTAATAGCTTACCTTTGTTCCAATTTGTTAATTACATTGTTACTGGTTTGACCGGTAATTACTAATTATAGAGCTGATTGGTGTTGTTGCAATGTGTTATGGTTTAAATGTTTTGGCAATTGGAACAAGATTTATGTTAAAGGCAATGTCAATCCAGGGAAATTGAATATGTTTAATTATGCGCATAAAGCTAGCATAATTTTATTCTAAGACTAGGGTCTTCGTTTTTTCCGCGGGTGTTGTTAGAAGCGACTAAGGAAAAATAGACAAATGCATATTTTAGGTGATAGATTAGCAACCTGCCACTGTTGTCTACCTCTTTTGTCTACCTTGGTAAATACAACTATACTATAAGTGTCTACAAAGCGTGAAATTAAAATGGCTGAAATTGAGAAAAAAATGTCCTGTAGACGTAAAAAAGTATAACAACACTTAAATAATTCGTTTGATAATACGAATACTTTAACCATATAACACAAATTATTCATAAAACTTTAATCATTTATATTAAACACCTTTGATTGCCGTTTGCCGAACAACAGTAAAAAAGATGCACAGTACAGTAGGTACCCCATTTGTAAGAATATAATCCCATTTCCAATTTAACTCACATTCTTCGCAAATAATTTCTCAGCCTTCACCATAGGATGTTCTTCATCTATCGAAGTTAAACCGCAAATTCCGATATCGCCTCGAAATGCACCTTATAACTTCAGTGTTAGGGGCACGTTTATCCTCGCGAATCTTTCGTTCGATCGACGAATTCCTGCGGGGAAAGTCGATCCTTGAACGATACGCTGCGCGAACGCAGCACTTTAGTAGATGTTTATTCTTACGACTTCCTTGGTGATATAAGTGCGGAGTTTTTCGGATTATGATCTTTAAGTTTAACATACATCGCGCCTGTTTCGCAGGTAGGCAGAGCACAGGAAATGCTACATTGACAAAACATTTGAATTTGCAGGGCCTGTCATGAGGGCACTAATGTTAGATATCCCTAGATTGTAAAGTCACAGAACAGTTACGTCAACAGTAATGTAAGTTTTAATAGGTTTTCATAGGAAGAGTTTTCTGGCTAGAGAGAGAGAGAGAGTGAGAGAGTATATTTTGATTTGGGTTGGTTTAATGCAATCTAAAGTTAATCTACTTAGGCGTTAATGACCCGAAAGATTTAAACAATGTATTTTCGACGGCACTTCGAGTAAATGATGTTATATCAACATAGGTCCAATTATGTGTCTTAATTACTATTTCAGAACTTTAATCATATTAATTGGGCGCTTCTGCGTGAGTAAACCCTTAATTTATTTACGGTAGTGAATCATTTTTGTAAAATAGATACCAAATTCCATTTAGTGAAACTGGCTGACAACCATGAGTTTAGTACGTCTATGTGTTTAAAGTTACTTCTTGGTCGCTACGTCACGAACTTTAAAATAGAGCATTTTTGAAGTGCAATTTGTTTTTTTATTACCTAATGAATATCACTTTAATAAAAAAAAAATAAGTTTATGTCACATAACTTTATATACTCTAATTAGACTCTAAAATCGTTGGTTTAAATCTTTCGGGTATTAACATCCATGGAGTATATTTTTAAACACTCCTTAGCTTCCAAATTATCTAATAAAATTTGCAATACACATTTAAATCTTTCTCTTTTATAGCAAAAGTATCCTGGCATTGTAAGTTGTTTTACGATTGTGATATTTGATAACTTTTGCAAACATACTTACTGTTCTTCAACTTTTTACGAGATTACAAAACGCACGATCAGGAAGGCAAACCAACTTAATAATATTACAAATAATACAACTTTAACTACCTTATAAAGTTCTGGTTAACTGTATCTTGTTTAGCTTTCAGTAATGATTGTTTATTAGCTATTATTTAGTTTTTTATGACAGCGGATATTCATGCTGAGAGACTCGTAAAATTTTCCGAATGACCGTTTAGAGTATTATTTCTGTTATAAAATGTAGATTGGTTATAAACTGATGCAATGGAGTGTATAGTTCTACTGGACAGATGGTATCTGTCTGTTGATGGTAAATCGAGCTGGACAGGTTCGTGTATAACACTTGTTAGAACCATGTTGTATTCAGAATCAGCCACACTTGGCAAATCAATCTTGATAAGGACAGCGTAGACTTCATGTGAGAGGGTCCTACTGAACGTCCCATACGAAATGTCAGGGTATACGCTGAATAGGTAGTTACTGACACAATTGATGATCGATCACATTTGATGTTTTTTTTGTCTAGCAGTGATCTTGTGAACGGTTTTCTATAAACCACTCTTAAATTATTGTCCTGCCTATTTTCAAAATGTTCACTCAGGGCGCACTTATAACTAATTCAGGAAGTTCATTGCAAAAGCTCACAACACGGTTGGATGAAGTATTTTGTAGGGTTTCTTGCAGTGAGCTGCCGATCAGCTTCAGAGAATGCCCTCTCAGGCGTATGTAAACATAGGTCCTAAACAAATCTTTGATGTTATAAAGAGACTAGCGCCCTAGTACCACCTATCGTAAAAAAGACGAACTTCTACTACGAGCGTCACATCACGTCTACATCGCGCCAACGAAATTTTGAAGATCGATTGCATAAATACAACTTCTAACTTTCTCTCTGTGGACTTCGGTCCCCAGACATAACATCTGCCTGGAGAGATCTCTCTATTCGAGTCTTTCCCCACAAGACTTTAGATTTTGAATGTCTTGTCAGTTTGTATTACTAGATGTAATCTTTTGCCATCACCCGCGGTTACCTTTTTTTTGTCAGACCAAAGTACTACCTGCAAGCCGTATCAAATTTGTTTCGTTTCTGTTCACCAGAGAACACATTGTTTGAACAAGCCAAAAAAGTTGGAGTGGAAGGTATCATCAAACAAGGGACCACCGGGGATCCGAAAACAGGCTAAGATGTTCTTAATGGGACCATTGTGTTAACAGAAGGTCTTGATAAGCCACAAAAACTGTTAGATAAGTTGTAAGTAATGTCAGAATGAGACGATTTTAACCTCTCCATACATATTTCTGAATGGGTTTGGCAGACTACTTCGCGTTTTGTAGCATAAAAAGTTTTACATACATACATACAATCACGCCTGTATTCCCAAATGGAGTAGGGAGAGCACACACCCCTTTACCCCATTTTGTCTAAACTATGACATTTTCACGTTTCGTAGTCGTAGCCACTTCTTTTTTTGGTTTTGTGGCAAGTACAATAGTGACAGGTTGCTAGCCTGTCACCTAAAATATACCTTAACCTATCCTCAGTCGCCTCTTACGATTTCCACGGAAGAAATGGAAACTTCATAGACTGTAAGCCTTGTGAAAATGCTGATTATACTCGTAACGCGATAAAATAAACTAAAACTTTTCATACAAAATAGTTGCCATGTTTAAGCAATTTGCGTTAAAGAAATTACAAACCAAATTACGTTACGTGTCTAAATAAAAATGTTAGTATCATATTACACTTGTAGCCTAATAAAGTAAGGTTAATTAAGGTAAGAATCTCGGAATTTCGAGATACCCGGCTGGAAGTTCTGTAAATACTTGCATATTGAGGCCCTAAAAGTTGTCTCAAAACCTACATATTCTAGGGGCTCACACCTCTGTGACCGCGCTCTCCGACCTATATCTCGAAAACGGTTCACCGTATAAAAAAAAATTAGACGCAAAATTTGTAGAAAATTTTGTATTCTACAATATCGATAAGGAACACAAAGAGCAAAAACCCATAGGAAATGAGATATTTACAAAAGAAGCACAAAAAACCGATTTTTGTGACTTTTGACCTTGAAATTTAATAGTCGCTCACACCCTAGAATATGTAGGTTTTGAGACAACTTTTAGGGCCTCAATATGCAAATATTTACAAAACTTCCAGCTGGGTATCTCGAATTCCGAGGTGATTTCCTAACCTTATTAGACTATTGTGTCGTATGTGGACATTGGCTGTACTGAAAACTAAGACACGACATGAAACTAGTAATTTTCTAAAATCTCCGTCTCTCGCCGTATTTAGACTAACACCATAACAAGATCTTAGTAAATGGTAATGATATAATTAGAACCGTCACCCAATACCTCGGTGGGATTCAGAAAACCAATTTGTCAGTCTGTCACCATCACCAGGTTATATATAGTGCGGTTGCCGCAAAGGAGCTACCTTTTGATTACCTTTTGGTTATTTTGGGTTTTAGGAGGTTATTATTGGTTAGGTATGTGCTGACAAATGTGTCAGTGTCAAATAGAGATTACAGAGAGAATGGAGAGGGGAGGAAGGAAGTGCTAAGATGAAGTCGAGGAAATTACGGATAAGAAGTTGTATATTATCATCTAAATTCTTAGTATATCAGCATTTTTTTCTCAGAGTGGGTTAAATGAAAATTACAGACTAGGTGACGGCAGTCGGCGGACAGTCTAGTATAATCGCCGCTTTACATGTATTGTGATGACCAAAACGTTTTAGTTGACCAGTTTTCTCTCCTCCGTTTTATTCTTAAGTAAAAAAAATGGTCATGTAGTTTTTACCTCATTTCTACTAGGTTCTCGTTTCTATTCTCCAAGCTCCAAATTTTCGCTGTCATTTTTATTTTTACACATGAGCTGTTAAAACAACCTTGATAAAGAATCAAGATCAATCGAAACTAGGTACGTAGTAAAGATTATCCCAATTTGGTAACGGTCTACCAATTTAGAAGCCCTATATTTGGGCAAGGTTGAATGAATTGTCTAATTTGGCTGTAAACCCGGCTTTACCGCATTTGTTTAGACAACAAAACAGAACCGTTAATTTTAAAGGCAGTAAAACTACTGTTACCATAAAACTTGTGGCTCAATGATCATGGCCAGATGTTTTCTTTTCCCATAAAAGAAAAAAACTACTTTGAATTTCGAATCGCTGACTGACGAACTACGACCTTGAACGTGACAAAACGACAGGATTTGAAATTTAAAAGTTAAATTTAAATTTAGAACGGCCGTTCCCGCGGTGCTTCACTAACGGCGGGTTTAAATATAGAACGCTCTATTCTCGCGCAGTGAACTCCCGGCCGATGGCTTCTTATTGTTTTTGCCAGCGACCATAGAGAGTGGACGGCAATCCCACAAATAATAAATACAAAGTCTTTGTTTTGGCGATAGTTATTTAATAATAAAATTAAATAGTGCATTTGAACCGAGCATTGCAAAATATGGGCTTCGTTGACCTGTGCACGTGATTTGTTTATGTCTTTTGTCTTTCAGCCATGAGTTTTGTGTTTTGTTTTGATGATTCTAATTACAAATTTAGAACATAGGCTAGACGTTGATGGATTTTATTGGAAATATCTTGCTACCTGAGAGGAAGTGTGCTAAATACCTGTTTATTTTTAGATCAGTTGGAAACTCTCTAGATGTCAATGAATCATTCTACAGTTTAGGTAGGTAAGAGAAAAGTGCCCGATAATATCGCAAGCTATGCTATAGGTACTTTATTTTATTTCTATATTTTCGTAAAAACCTGAGTTAAGAATTTACACTGCTACTAGAAAAATGTAGCTGCATGAGTTCAGGACACAGTGTAAAATTATTAAGCATCAACTCGTTCCCTTTTTTGCCTTGTCTAAGTAAACCCAAAGCAAAATTTAATGAGGTTTTTCCATGAGGGAGCTGTTCTCAAAATCTATGAAGTAACATTTCTAACTACTGTTAATCCTTGCTAATATTATAAATGTGAGTCACTGTCACCTTTTCGCGCTTCAACCACTGAACAATTGAACATGATTCGGAGAAATTCGGATGCAGACTAGCTTGAATCCCGAAAAAGGATTCTTTTTATCCCAGAAAAAATTACAGTTTCGGAAATAGATGTCAAAATTCAGTTGAGCTCTCGTTATTTTATTACGGTCGCTCATGTTAAAACCTTGCCTTGTTAGACGCCTGGAGCTACGATTTTAGCTAGAGTGGATAGCGATAAACGAATTCTGCGGAGACGGAGTCGCGGGAATCAGCTAGTTCAGGATAAATTAACTAGAAGTGTCTACGAGGTCTGCGACTTACCGTCAGCCCGTGCGTCAGTCTGTCACTCACATCACAGCTGTATTTTTATTTACATTTCATATTAATTTTACAAACGTATAAATGTCTAAACAAACATAAGGCGGCGTTTATATTAGCGACGTTAACTCTGTGAAAACAGTCTCCGGTTTCCTTTTTGACACTTCTTAGTGTTTGACGAGCGTCAAACTGTTGTTTTGTTTGGCTTTTATATGCCTTGTTGAAGTATAACGTTTGTTTAAATTTTTAGGAATAATTTACGTTCATTTTGGCGTCATCTACAGTTATGTACAATTATGCATATGCCTGTAAATTTGCATATTACGACACATACTCGTATCTTGCATTAATAAAAAAAGTCATCGATAATGCTCAAGTCACTATCGGTTCCATTTATCGCATTGTTTCGTTGTCTTACATTTGTTGTTGTTTTTGTTTAATTTTTAATTTATGTTCTTTAAAGGTAAATGACAGTTAAACGGGCGGCTCGTGCAAAATGTGCGCAAACGAATTGTGAAACAAGTGACGTTTGAAAAACGTATAAAAAAATGTCGACTGTCTATTGAGGCGCACTGTGTGTAACAGGCCTAAAAATTCCCGACTACGCGCCGACGGACGGGCAAATGGGTACGTTCTTTTTTCAAACAATACAAACTTATTGCAACTGGTGGACAAAAGGTGAACTAATGCAATTCGCTAGTTAACTCCTATTGAGATGCGATTGCAGCGCCGCCGACAACGGTTGAGATAAGTTTGTTTGCTATCTATGGTTTATTTTTGTTTTCATTGTGGTTGATTGGTTATGGTCCGGAATAGGAGATGCGGTCCGAATCGGGATACGCTGCTTTTCTCGGACTGTCATAGTTTTTTATTTATTTAGTTCGCAGTAAAAAAAGCTTAATGACAATGAGCACCAAATGTCCTACTTAATTATTTTAATGGTAATTACGGTTGTTTTGTAGTCTTCAGCCAAAACAGTAGGTAAGACAAAAAATACAGTAAGACTTGTAAAGTTTTATTTCCATTGTCCACTAACTGAAATTACATAACATTAACGCAGCAAAAACTTACTTTCACACTGAACAATAAAGACGTAATTTCTTTGTCACATAAATTACTTTTACGATCATTTTTTACTCTACATTGTCCAACAACATCTTACAAGAACAGAACTTACGTCGAGCTCGCTAAAGTTTATTTTCCGAAAATACAAAAAGTAAAGTGTCGTCCGCACGATTGTCGTTTGTTTTCGTTTCACACGATCCATTCTGGACTTATGGGTAGTTTTGAATAGAACTCATTTTGTAATGTGCGTCGTTACCATTTCAGAAGCTCTTATCGTCCATTGTGATCTGGGATCGTGAGTTGAATAAAATTTACTTTTTTTTTTACTTTCTCGGGTAAGCTTTTTATACTGTCGTATGGGACAATGAGACTGAATTTTAAGACGGGGGAATCGAGAGCAAGTTTTTAGGCTTTCGTCGTTCATTTCACGGTGTAAAGTCGTTAATTTCTTATTCAAGTTGATTCAGATGATTTATCACTATAAAATGTAGTTTTTTACCGTTAGTCGTAAAATGTTTGCGTGACCTACAAACAGACAAGTCGCATTTTTATTTATTGCAAAATTAAAGAAAAAAAAAGGTGATAAAATAGATACATTGTATTCCCAAATGGGGAAGGCAGAGCACACAAACTGCCACTACATGCACAAAATAATATAATAGAATAACACCTCTCCATTCCTTCCGTTGATGTCGTAAGAGGCGACTAAGGAAAAAAGGTTAAGGTATATTTTAGGCGACAGGCTAGCCACCTGTCACTATAATACCCGTCAACTCAAAAGAAAAAAAACATGCTAGTGGCTACCACATGTGAAATGGTCATGGTTTTGTCTATGTAGCGTTTCGTGTGCTCTGCCTACCCCATTTGGAAATACAAGCGTGATGTATATGTATATGTAACTGAGAGCATCGTTACGGTCCTCCATTATTCTATTTACGCTCGGCAGTAAATCGGAACATCTGATAGATATATTTGGCGTCACATCCGGCGCTGAATGCATCGGAAGGGCTCGTACCTGTGACTTCCGGTTCCGGCAAATCCGAGTTAGTCATGGGGTGACAGGACTTCATTTTATTGGTAAAATGGACCAGATTTATGGAAAAAATGAGGTTATTGTTAGTATCAGCTAAATCTATAGTATACGTTTTAAGATTCTTACGTTGTCTACCCATTACTAATGTCATTTGAATCCTAACCAAATGTGATCACAAAAATGCAACCTTATTTTTTTACTAGCTGTACCCGCGACTCCGTCCGCGTAGAATAGTGAGTAATTTTCCCCATTTTTTATATTTTCTAATGTTTCTTCGCTCCTATTTGTCGTATTGTGATGTTATATAGCCTAAGGCCTTCCTCGATAAATGGTCTATCCAACACAAAAGCATTTTTCAATTCGAGCCAGAAGTTCCTGAGCTTAGCGCGTTCATACTAACAAACAAACAAACTCTTCAGCTTTATAATATTAGTATAGATTTATTTTAGAAAAGTCGAAGGAAACTACGTTCATCTAAACGTCAAAATGAGGCTGAATTGCGGTATGCAGTTAGTATGTAGTGTAAAAGTGAAAATACATACATACATACATACATACATATTCTCACGCCTGTAAGCCTGTATTCCCAAGAAGGGTAGGCAGAGCACATGAATTCAAAAATTCAGTGCCACGTTTAGCAAATAATAAAAGTGAAAATAGTACCTATCAAAGTCACGTGTGCTCTACAAACTTAAAATGCACTCATACAGTTTCAGCTCTTTCAGACTATCACAAAAGAAACCTTTGAATATCCACTTCTTCTTTGGATATCATAAGATGTCACTAAGGATACCAATAGGCTTTGGTATGCTTTAGGCGACAGGCTAACCTGCCACTATTATACCACTTTCATCTATATTTATACGTAAAATTATAAAGAAAGGGGCTATGAAACGTAAAATAGTGATTATGGCCATGGATCGGGAAACAGGTGTGATATTTATGTACCTATGTATGTAATTTTACACAATTGCAAAGTTCCTTTGAAACGTACTATACTAACGTTGAGTATTACCAAAATCACAAAGCCGCACAAAACAACCATTAAATGTAAAGACCCAAGTTAAAACTGTTAACAAAAACTTGACAAAGGAGGCTTTGACAATGACACAGTACTATAGAAACTTAAGTGCTTTGCATAAAATGAAACTAGTAAAGGGTTTTCTTAAGTAGGTACTTGTTCGCAGTAAAAACGTTTTCATAGACAATCGTATTTGAGAACATATTTTTTATGGTTTAAAGTTCCAGGATTTGAAATTAAATAAAAATATGTACGAGTCTAAGTGTAGTGTTGATATTTATTTATATGACAGCTACATAGTAAAATGCAAAAATACACGAGTGGGGTTAAAGAAAAAGAAAACAGTAAATAAAATGGCGGCAATACGGAATTACACAAAAACAATTGCGCATCGGCGTCACAGGCTTGCATCGCCGCGAAGACCTTTAGTTCTAAATTTGAAATTTTTTGTTTCCTTTTTTGAATCGTCATTTTAGCCTCACGATATTCCAAATTTGAATCCCTGAGTTAAATTTTTTGTGCCATTTGCCATTATGTTGAAAAGTCGTTGTCGTACTAGAAATGTAGTGACTGCGACGGAGCGCCTTTAAATATTTAGGTTAACAATATGTTAAGGAGCTAGTTCACACTCGGTGAAAGTCTTTATTAGTTGACAAAAATGGCGTACCAACTGTAATTATGCACACTGCTTGCATATGTATGTCTAAAATTATTATAATTAATAGTAATCGTTCATACTGAGAGGAGGCCTGTGCCCTGCAGTGGGACGTATATAGGCTGATGATGATGATGATGATGTTGCTATAATAGCGATTCAATTTATACCTACATACATGAACATCATGTTTGTTTCCCAAACGGGACAGGACGAGGACAAGAAACGTCACATAGTCAAAACTGCGACTTTCACGGTTGATAGGGAATCCTAGCACAGTTTTAGATTTAAAGTTAGATAAATGAGTAGTATAAGTGACAGCTTGCTAGCCTGTCGCCTAAAGCATATGGAGAGGTGTATAGTTATTGTATATTTAAACTATGTTTCCATTGCTTCCATTGCTCCTTGGTTTTAGAATACAGGGCACAAAAATAGAAGTTAAAAACTCTTTTCCACAGACTAGTAAAGATGGCTCTTAAAATTTCGAGTTCATTGTCCTCATTTTTTACTTATAAATATTCCGAGTGATAAAATTCCCTGCCTACCTCAACACGACTAAAAAGGCGTGAACGTCGATTATGTAGTTATTAATATACTCATCGCGTAACTACATGCCGTAGCAGGCAACGTCGGCGCATAAAGCTAGTGCAAGGTCAGCAGGTGCCTCGGTAGGGTCAGTGCAACGACTTGTCGCTGTGTCCATTGCTTTACTCGACACGGGTCACAAAATCTTTTGAAAATACATGAAGATCAAAGGAGTAAGTGAACGTCCAGTAAAGCTCCAAACGTACGAATGAAACTCTTATTTTCCGGACGGTTTGAAGCTTAAGCGTTTTCTGTCCATAAACAAAAAAACTAGAGCAGTTTGCAAATGCTTCGCCAGCCTAAAGAATTGAGGTGGAATTCATGTAACAGTTTCTTTTTTCTAGTTCCTTAACCTTAACATAAGAACACAGCAGTGCAAGCTTCTGATAGTATAGGAGAAGGATATCACATGAGGTCATTTGTACCAAATTACGGGCAATTTTATCTTCTCCATACTTTGCTTACCCCAATTGAGTATACAGACGTGATGAATGAATCTAATCAGTGACAACAGGACACAAAGAAACAACTTCTGAAGTCTTTAGCAAAGATTTCTTAGCCATAATAACAGTTTTTTGTTTGTAAACTTACCTATGTAACGACCCAAGTAAATTATGTAACCTAGTTGCATATCGCCGCGAGCTACATTCTGTTATTATTATTACTTGTCTCAATTAATTTGTCATCCACATTGATAACATGTGCCGAGGTCGAAAGAGGTCACCTTATCTGCTATCGCTCGTGATTACGTTAGGAGTACAACGGCACGATATACTTTGCGATAAAAAAAAACTACAATCAACTTTTAGATAAAAATGCATTGTTATCGTGCTATCGTAAAAATTGTGTAATTTTTGTTGCATTATTGTTCATGTTCAGTGGAACATTTTTTCGAGCACTAGAGCTATGTGTTTTTTGTCTTCTAAGGCTTTCTTCTTACTTATTTAAAGTGTGGCAATGTGGCATTATTTTATTTTTCGTGCCTTTCTTTAGAAATCAACAAAAAAATGTACATAACATTCTCGTCGTGTCTATGGAAGCCGTTAAAACATTGCACCTACGACAACTTTTAATTCTTACAAATTCAATTTTTTTCGTGCCAGTATCATTTGCTCATGTACACAAATGGAGGTCATTTTTAAACAGCCACGAATGACACTTTGATGTCAGAAGTTGATTACTTCAATGCTTCAATAAAAACCTCGTTTTGCAATGGAACCGCGCATTTTTGGAGTCATCGAACTCCCTTTGTCCAGCCTGCTGTTATTTTATTCGCGAAGCCTCGCGATATTTCAGCCCATGACACAATAGGCTGACATTTTTATGTCCAACTTATTAGCACTGTTTTATTACGACCTATAAATTAATTATAAAAATCGACGCCATTTAATATCCTCCGAGTTTGCAGTTGGGACCACCCGTGAGGATAACAACGACATTTTTATTATTATGGTAAATCTATCACGTCAGATCAAACCACATGGAAAAACCGCATGTTATACCGCTCGGAAAATTTATCAGCCGGGTCCTCACAGACCTAACTGCAACTGAACTTTTTTTCAACACAAAGCTCACCCCATCAATAATGATTGCATCGCGAGGCATATAAGTCAGTGAGGACCCGGCTATTACTCGTAACTCGCGTTATCCGTAAAAAACCTATTCAATAGTCTTATATTGCAAAATATCCCACCGCTGGGCAAAGGCCGCCTTTCTTCTGCCACTCTTCCCTTCCTCAAGCTTGCACATGCCAATCGTCTTGAAAAGTGGCCAGGTTGTCCCGCCACCTTCGGGTCTGCCCCTGCTTCTTTGGCCATCCCTCGGAACCCATGCATTCGGCAGACATGTTTAGTCCCATTTCAGCTTGGAGGTCTTGACACCCAAATCTATTATATGAGTTTAGGAGCACCGAGCCGTTTCTAATTCGAACAAATTCTTCAATCACCAGAAAATACTATAAGTAAACCATTGAGGTCAGTTTCCGCTTCGTTACGTAAAGTAACTATTCTTTACGCAAAAACTTCGTTTGATGTAAATCCACTGCGTAATCAGGGCAGCCAACATTAGCAAATGAATGATTGAATTACATTCCAGCCAGTCATTTGTCACGTTTGTAAGAAAAACCGGTTGAAAGCGCGATGCTTGACGCCCCTAGTTACGTATTGCAACGCATGCCGTGCTAGTGTTTTTGTGTCTGTGATTTGTCGGTGTTGCGATTTTGCAGGCTGTTTAATTCATGATGTACCTACGTTTATGTCTTCTTCTAAACCATATTTTGGATATATTTTTCATACCAAATTTTGGATATATGTACCTCCTATCTATTTCTTCTACAGCCCTGTGGTGTGTCGGGTTACGAGTTAAAATATATCTCTCCATTTCTTCTATGGATCTCGTAGGAGATGATTAAGGCGTTTAGGCGATAGCACCTTTCACTACGTAACGTAAAGACTAAGATGGTCATGGTTCTGTCAATGAAACATTTCGCGTGCTCTGCCTATTTATGTATGTAGTACTTAAAAGCCTGAGTCATACCACGATACGTACGCGCGTGACTCCGTAGGAATCACCGGTGATACTTAAACATACTGATTGTTTGCTTAAGTTGACATTGGTATACGTTGGTATATGTTTTGCTAATAATTAAAGTTTGCTTTAGAAATTTTTGTCATTCCAAGATATGGAGGAAAATTAAGCCAGAGAAGTTAGGAAGGAGATATGATATCTACATGGCTGAAGTATGTTAAAAGGTATAAATAATTATCATAAAATAGTTGTGAGCTGGGATGGCGGGGTATAGTTGGGTTATGAATGGAAAGATTATGGAGGACCAAGAAGCAAGGTGATTTTTAAAGGGTGCGTCCCATATGATATAACTACAAAAAATATAATTTCATTTTAATAACGTTCACAAGATATAATCAACGTTTGCTATAACATCAAAATCAATATTTTTATTAGGAATAACGGTCAGTTAACATAATACTCATTTGGTATAATATTTTTTCATATAACATTCAAATACTCTAAATTCATTTTGTATAACATTCAAAACGCATATCGATCATAGTTTATACTATCTTTTAGTATAATGATTATAATATATAATAGCGTATAATATAATAATAGTCATTTATTACTTACCCATTTTTAAAGGCTATTGCTATACAAATAATATATTTTTATTATGAATGGAACTTTAGTTAATATTAATAATTCAAAAATGTTACAGCTATCTACCTAACTTATTTTAGTATGAAATTTCATCTCACCCTGACAACGGGGTGAGTTTGAATGTCTTACTATTCTGTGTTTACGTTTAAAATGATGATTTTACACTAAATAGGTAGGTACTACCTTTTTCATTACTACAGTCACGTGCATAACTAGGTTTATTTAGGTAACAAAACAATTGTCAAAACCACCTGCGTACCCTTTTACCTCTAATATATTTTCCAACATTTCCGACATTTTCCGATTTCCTTAGAAACCTCTCTAAATTAAATAGAATTTGTTAATAGTCACACTGCAACTAAATTCGCTTATCTTCCTATTCGTCACACGGTCACGCGTGTCATCGTAATGCAGCGCGGAATTGCCATGAAATTCTGAAAAATTGCCATTTTCCTGTAGATAATGCACTGATAGATGTTTTTATGTTTGTCAGGCTTTCGGACAATTCCTGGTTGGTGTATTGAGCTAGTTTTTAAAGCAGTATAGCAGCTTGTGGTGTCGGGTTTAGAATAACAACTCTTGTCGCACGCAACCTGTCCTATACATCCATACTTGAAAACTAAAAAATATGCTAGAAGTGGGTCCGAAACTACGTATTTATGTAGATAGTTATGTAAGTCTTATTTTACAAAAAATAAATATATGTATACCTAAGTACGAAATGTTACAATGAGATTTCGCATGCGTTTCTAGTTGGTTTCTTCTTAATATGTTTCTTCGATATAAGAGTAGCTGCCTTCAATTACATGTGTAATCTGTTTGTACATTAATCAGTTGGTTTGATCCAACGAGTCAAATCATCGCACAAAGATTACATAAAATGATCACAGAAAAGTTTTAAAATGTCTGTCATCTACTACTTTGTCAATGTACTCACTATTTCGAGTAACATTTGATACTCAAAAAACTTGGTCTCCCAAAAATAGAAAACACATGCGCCGACATTTTTACAATAAAAAGTTAAAAACCACACTTACTATCGAGTTACACCAACCTGATAGCTTAATTTACGTCTCAATCCTACAACGTATAATAAACCTTGGTGCTTTACGATGGAGTTTTAGTTTGTATGTCGCACTTGCATCATTCAACATCGTCCCGTAATGTGAAATGACGTTTTTGTAATGTTGCCAGTGTTGAGTTACCGACGACATTTGCTGCAACACTGATGTTGACTCTTTCTGACAGGTACTGGGAGAAAAGGAGAAAAATATACTTTTTTCCAAGATTTTTGGGAGAATAAGCCCTTTTTTGTCTTTCATGGCACATGTACATCGAGTATGAGATCCTTTTTTCTTTTGGAATTAAGGCTTGATTTGATATTGATCACTTATCTTAATATCTACATAACAGAAACATCATGCCTGTATTTCCATATATGGGGTAGGCAGAACATACGAAATGTTACGTAGTCAAAGCGATGACAAAATTTAAATTTTAACAAAGATAGAAGAGGTGTAATAGTGACAGATAGTTTCTTAGTCACCTCTTAGGACATCCACGCACGAATCGGAGAGGGGATACTTTAAATCCACCACGCATTTGATAACAAAACGAATACTGGAAAAATCTAGGAAAGTTTTCGAAAACTATTTTTTCTCTTTACTTTTTTTATAAAGTTACTCCTAAATACGGTTTAATTTAATCCTTCTGAATTTGAATCCCTTCAGGTCGCACCACTATAGCACTATTTTCTAACAGGCTAACGCACCAAAAATGTACATCGTTTTTAGTTTGACAGTTGAAACCAAAAATCGCTTTGAAATTTAAACTGTCAAATTTAAAACGATGTACATGTTTGATGCGTTAGACAATAGCGCTACTGTTTAAAAATCTTACTCGTCATACCTAACCTACAATCATGTTCCTGGAACAACATCCGATAACATGACATTCACCAGATGGCATACCGGGGCCGTGTAAGACAAGCTTAATGACCATAAAGCTAATGTTACACGAGGATCTTTATTACCGAATTAAAAAAGTATCAACGAGTCTGTACAATTGGTCCAGAGTTAGAACCACTGCGAAGGTGGCGTGAGAATGAACTGTGATGAGTAGAGAAAATAGTAGAAAATATTAGGTCTTTGCTTATGGAATTGGCATTATTTGTAGACGTTTCCGGAACATTTGGATTTTGCATAATAAATTACTTTTTCTTATTTACATTCATCACGCCTGTGTTTCTCATATGGGTTAGGGCAGAGCACGTGAATAGCTACATAGACAAAGCCATGATACATATTTAACAGTCCATAGCCACATCTATTTTTTTTAGGTAAAATACTGTATCTTTCGAACAAAATGGTCGGACATGTCGTACAGTCAATCAAAACACCCTTGGATTTAGTACGTTAACATTTAAATGTAAATCTGTATTTCTCACAATAAATCTCACACTCCAATACCATTGCCTAATATCAGACGTAACATTTGTAACCAAATATAAAACCATGAGAAACTGCATGATTAAAAGGGATTTCATTATAATTGAGTTAACTAACCGGCCCTTAACCGGCCAAGCATGCTATCACGGTTAATAAATTAGTATCATAACTTTATCTGTTCACTATGATATGTAAATCTTACTAGTTCTTCTCAGCAGGTATTTAAGATAAATATTCGTGGTTGATCTATTTACTCGTAAAATAAACTCTAAAATAACAGAGGAAGAATCGAATTTAGAAAATTACCGTGTTTTAGTTGCATTCGTTTGTAGGACTGTTATTTATGGAGACATTTGACCAGTAGTTTTTTAAATAATACATGTTATGGAGGTAATGCATGAAGAGAAATTTCGACCAAGAACTATGTTTGTAATTAGTCAACTTTTTTTAACTGTAACCTTAATTATGTACCATAGTATAAAAGTATTTTCCGGTTCACCCTGTAGTGTCCGTTTCTGCCATGGATATCGTAATATAAGAAGCGACTTTAAAAATAAGTTAAGGTATATTTTAGGCGACAGGCTTGCAACCTGTCACTCGTATACCTGCCAAATGCCTTGCATTTACAAAGCCATGGCCACTTCACATTTAGTAGCCACTTTTAGCTGACATGATGCTACCCCGTCGACTAAAATATACCATAACCTATTTCCTTGGTCGTCTCTTAGGATCTTTACCGTCCAAGGAAGAAATGGAGATGTGTAATTCCAATCTCAAATAGGGGCCTGAAAATGCCGCGAAATGGTTCCAGTAAATGATGGTACGGCAGTGCTTGCTTTGCGCTCGATTTGGTGGGGGCACTACCGTGCCCCCCGATCTCGACCACCTGGGAATAGCAAATTGTGACTTAATATAGTTAGAAATCCAGTTGAATGTACGAAATAAAGCAATAACTATACAAAAACCTTGACAATTGTCCGTAAATCGTTTCAACTCATAAATCCACATTCCTCAACAGCCCTAAATAACATTATCAACAGATAACGCTGCGCCGGCACAGCAGATTGATAAAAGATTTTTTGCTCAACGCTCTTTGCGGTAACTCTATCTGGTTTCTTATCTGTGACAGTTATTTTATCAGTAACAGAGGTTTCTTGTCCGTTTAATCCGAAAGTAACCAAAATCGTACTTCAAGGTTTTGACCGTGTCTGTTAACAAAAGAGATCAAAGTAACTTCATTTTCTTGCCGAAAACATGAAGAATTGCTAAGTTTTTTTTTGTATACCACGATTCTCATGGCACCCGACCAAAAATAAAGCCGTTTAGTACGACCTATAAAGTCACTGCGTTGAATATGTCATAATATCTTTCATTGAATGAAAAAAAAAACAAAGTAAGTACTCTCGTTAGCAACAACTTAACCCGATCTATTAAGAGTCCTAGTTAGGACGATTATTAATTACTACAACAATATCGGACATACATATATGTACCTATGCAGTGTCCATAACAACGCTATTTGGTGATATGGGCGCATTGTGCGTGTACGCAAGTTTACAACCGCAACTGTCAACATCCTCGACAAATTTGTGGTTCCTCTTCCTTTCCCACACGTCCACACGGCAGTCATTTGTCTGAATCGTCCGCAAACGGAAGGCTTCAATACGGCAATTGTCTTCATGAATAAATTGATTCAGATTTATAAAGTGGTCGGCGATAAGTGACGTCGCTGTTCGTGTTCTTATCAATAATGTTCTTGCTAAGTTGTCGACAGTCGGCTGCAAACCGCATGCATGCGATGTATTGTTCTGGTGACGACACAGTTTCACCACGTGTTTAAATATTCGGTAACTATGGAGTTGTGAAGTGTTAATGTGGATAAGTGGCTGGTATAGAAATGATTGCGGCTGGAGCTGATTGCCACACTGATGGGAAATTGTACGTAACAGCATCACCTGTGCTTCTTTTTACTTCCGGGATTAATTTCCACGGGCATAAAATTCTACTGAATCGAAAATTCTTACGCAAGTCGATTTGGAGCTACAAAAATTGAGGTTCTACAGCAAATCGATGTCATAGGTCATAACAATCTTCAAATTGTAGTTTTATGGACACTTACTCTCGGATTTCGTTTTTGTATTCGTGACTGTAATCATCCAGATGGGTTTGACCGTCCGAAGGTTCGTCATTACCGCTGGTGTTTCAACAAACTACATATTATGAGTCGTAAAAGTTTCAACAGAATAGATACTGTTTAGAGTTTACTGTAGTGGCGTAAAGCATAACAAACCGCTTCGGCTTCTTTGGCGTTTTTTATACAATTCATGGCGTCGTGTAGCATCTGGGTCATTGTCATAACCCTAAAAAAACATGTCCATTTGTAATATATACGACATTTTTAATAATTGCATTCAATTTACATCAT
>BHDV01003812.1:88954-114268 GCA_005406045.1 Adoxophyes honmai | reverse complement strand
TCTGAATGATACTCAGTTCTGTTGCAAGTTAGAGTAAGAGTTGTAATATACCTTTGATTTTTATAAATCACGTGTTTCATTTTTTGGCGAAAAAAATTGCCGGGCTTGACAATGACCCATCTGTAATTGACGGCTTTTAGCTTATCCATATTTTTAAGTAGGTACCTAAATGTCCGTTTTGTCATGCCATATTTTTAAGTATCTGTCCGTATTGTAATACCATGCACTAAGACTTTTAAGGTCACGTATTGGTAATGGTTAGAAATAAAAACAATTTTGAAAATCTTCAGCTGTTTTTCAAATTCAAATGTACTTTATTCACCACTACAAAACAGTTTAAACAGAAAAACAAAAGAGATAGGAAATAAGTTGATATATTTTCTCCTTGGTTAGGGTTTCCTCAAAATTTTTGAACGACATTTTATTTGCTATTTCTGTATCTTTTGTCTGATGGGATATGATGATAATCATTATTATTGTCTCATCTCAATATTGTTGGGCAAAAAAAACTCAATATACCTACATTATGTTCTGACTATCAAATTCAAATCCTACATCAGCACACTTCTGCGTGCTTCTGCTGCAGAAATAAAATGGTATCTTATTACATCTTCGAAAAAAAAATACTTAGAAAACGATAGTACTGTGCCTACAGCGTATATTAAGCAACTTAGTGTTTACTCAACTATTCTTTTTCTGTGTATAAAGTAACGTAACAATAGTTTTTTTAAACCTAATTGCGCAACTGAAAGTGCATCTGTTATCGTAATTGCATCAGGACCAGCAGGGTCACAATGGCCATTGTTCCCATCACCATTGTTTACTTTACCTTCGTTATCATGTGTGGCTGTCACTTTAGTTTTTACAGTAGGATCATCTGTTTTTACCTTTTTGTTATGTAAACTACTACATTGTTCTGAGACATTGTTGAAAATATTAAGAACTGCTTTCTTAAGTACTGCTTGAGGAAGGGCTTATTCGTTATTCAATTCATAAAAGTACTTTACTAACATCATTTGTTTTTCACGACAATATTTTTTCATATTTTTCCAAATAAAGTTGGCGCTACCGCTACTATGCTCGGAAACTTTATTTAAGTAAGTGTAACAATTATACATTTTTAATTTCAACTGTACGAGTTTCGACATATCTTCAACATTTAAATTCTATATGATAAATATTATTGACTCTCATGATATGCGTCAATCGCTTTTAAATTGGTAAAACACGCATTCAATTGATGACATAATTTGTTTGCACAGATTGAATTTTGACATGGTACGGTGGGTGGTATGTAGGAGTTTTGTTAGTATTAATGATACACAAGTCTGAATCTAACACTAAGGCTCTAATGAAACAAAAATACTGAATTCTAAATTAGAGTTCGAGCCGGGAAGTGCAGTTAAGCGCAGAGTCCTATGTGATGTTGGTACCGATGATTTCGAATCTAGCAAAAATTTCCAGACGTTCGGAAGAATTTTAAATCAGTCGGCTGTTAAAATATGGCTTGAGTTGCCAAATATAAACAGATACAATTTCAACTCGCCTGTACTCTAAAAGTGGGGAACCAGACTAAACAAAGCGGTTAAACCAATTTCATTATTTATTGCTACTTTATGTTCATCATCTTCCACTGGTGAACATAGGCCTCCCCTATATTTTATATTGATGTAACTCAAACACTCAGTTACTTTGTGTCTTACATTGAAGTCTACAAGGACCTGTCCAGGCATGCTGCAGGCAATTCAGGCCAATTAGGACTGACAAGCAAAATTTACCGTCAGGTCATTGTGAACAGAATTACGAGCACTGCTACCTAACAGAGTTACTCTGAGCTTAGAACTCTCGTATTATAAAAGTAAACATAATTTACTGCTGGGGTGCCATTCTTTTCCTCCACGACGTCGTATATTATGATGAATCGGTTGTTATAATATTTTTTCGCATTTTCTTATAGGGTAATGTGTTTGCAATTTATGAAACCATCTGACTTGCTTCGGTATTTTTAACCGACTTCAAAAAGGAGGAGGTTCTCAATTCGACCTAATTTTTTTTTTTTTTTTTTTTTTTTTTTTTTTTTTTTTTTTTTTTTTGTGTGTATGTTACTCGATAACTCGAAAACCCGTGGACCGATTTTCAAAATTTTTTTTTTAATCGAAAGGGTATAACTCGAAATTGGTCCCATTTGCACGACACCAGGATCTGATGGTGGAATCTTGGAGAAATCGAGGGAACTCTTCAAATTTTATATGGAGATGTACGGCGTTTTCGGTAATTTGTTGATGAAGTCAAGATTTTACATTCAGTAAACAGAATACTTTCAAAATATTGCTAACTAGTTGTGCCCGCGACTCCGTCCGCGTGGAATAGTGACAAATTTCCCCCGTTTTTCCTACATTTTCCACTGTTTCTTCGGTCCTTTTGGTCGCAGCGTGATGTTATATAGCTTAAAGCCTTCCTTGATAAATGGTCTATCCAACACAAAAAATATTTTTCAATTCGCACCAGTAGTTTCTGAGATTAGCGCGTTCAAACAAACAAACAAACTCTTCAGCTTTATTATATTAGTATAGAATTGAAGTCGGTTTTTTTTTGTTTAAAATTATTTACCTCTTTTTTGCATGTGTTTTTCTAAAAAGGTATATTATTTTTTTAGAGCATTTCGTTCTATTAGAACTGGATTAGTTAATTACAAATACAAGCAACAATGTTTACGGTGATTTATACATTTGAGTATGTATTATGTTATTTGAAGAGACTTTCATTGAGGAATTTGTCTCTAACGTACCTATTTTATCTTCTTATATCTCTGCCCCTATGAAGCATACATATCTGATGCGATTATTAATCCCCGTATATCTTAGTCACACATCATATTCCAAGAAAAAAATTACGCAAACTGATAATGATAGTGCATCGTATTATTTATTGTACGTATCGCGATCGTCGATAAAATCGTATACAAGTAGCCGAGGTCGATTTAATATTTCTTATATCTTTGTGTTTGCTGATTTGTTGATAGTAGTAAGATTGATGGCATATAGCTCACATTCCAATGACACAATCATTCAAATTTTTTAGTTTTACGGCAATTTTCAAATTTTGTTTTATTACGTACTGAAACGAACTGAACTCGGCATCGAGCTCGTCGTCGATTTTAGTTAGTTACGTAAGAGAATAAAACCCCAGAAAAGTTTATATAAAACTGTAAGTGGTATTTTGAAGCGATACCACAAGAAACATTCAAAAGTTGTATCAAAACTGTCTCTATCCCTAATTTGTACACAAATGTATCAGTCCGCAGGGAATAAGGCGTGACGGTTATGTATGTATGATGTATGTATGTATGTATCAGTGTGATATGGTAAATCGTTCTTCGAATAATATTGTTTTTTATTGGCAATTGTAACGAGAAATTGGGTCATGGTTTTTAAAATGTAGCGACTGCTTCCATTACGATTTGTTTAAATACGTTATAAATCATTTCGATACTTTCGATTCTGTTAACACTATTGGCTGCTTGCCAGCGTCAATGTCTTCAGTATTTTCAAAAGAAACCGCCATTTACCGAAAAAAGATTAATTAGGTGTAAATAAAACACATTTTCTCCGCTAAAGTTTTTTGAATTGTAAATTGTTACCTGCGTTCCTAAATGGGAACAAAATGCAATATGGATAAAATTGTGACTATTCCACGTTGAATTCCCAATTTTAGATCAGTTTTGGTTTTGAAAATAGATGAAAGGGGTGTAACAGTGACAGGTTGCTAGCCTGAGTTGTCTGTTGTAGTTAAAGTGCAGTGAGCTAACAGCACATCACGATGTACCATTTTTATCTAACTTTGAACCTAAAATCTCTAAAAGCAGCTCCGACCTGTGAAAGTCATGAGATGTCCATATATTACATTCCTGGGCTCTATCAGTCTTCATAGAGGTTACACTGATGTTCTGTTCCTTACGAATACAAATTAAAGATAACAATTGATGAGGCAACTGAAGAAGTAAATTCACTGTGACAAAGGCGTGACAATCTAATCGTCGGATGCGATATTTATTCCTATTACTTCTACAGCCTCGAATAACCGGTTATTTTGATAATGTAGCCTTGGCACCGTTGCATTAGTGTATGGCGTTTTCACTTTTCTTTTCTCAGTTCTTAGTTGGCGTAAAATAAAACTGGCAAAAGCGTGATTCTTTTGTATTGACATTAAGTATAATAGTTTATGGGACGGCTGCATATAAATGGCAACAATGAATGTACTTGGAATGAGCCCGAAGGGAGAGTTTCATTAAGAACCACGAGTATTTTAATGCCTAATTATGAATTTGCATATGTATGACTGTATCTATATTCAAAATGATCTTAAATAGTGTTCAAAGATAACATTTATGCTGTGTCATGTAGGGTTTAGTATGATACCTCTCAATTTCTTCCGTGGATGTCGTAATTCGTAAAAGGCGACTATGGGAATAGGTTTAGCCGGCTTAGAACGGCCAGGTGCGATTCAAGTAACATCTGAGATACCTATACTATACCTGTCACTGTCTAACTAGAAACGCCAGAAAATGACAGGTAGACTATTTCGCGCGAGATGACTCGATCGTGTTGCCGTGCAAGCCTATTGGATTGGTGCACTTAAGGCGACAAGCTAGCAACATAATCATTATTATCCGTCTGTTTTTAAACCTAAAATTATGCTAGGAGTAGCTGCGAAGCGTAAAAGTCGTGGTTTTGTGAACTCTACCTACCCCTTTAGGACCACAGGGGTGATTTTAAGTCGTATGTATGTAATTTTTGATAGTCAATTAATTAGGATTCCTTTCTTTGCCCCCAGGCCTCTTCAAAGGCTCGACCACCACCCTCGACGGCATCGGTCTCCGGCCGATGCCCGCCGAAAGACCTAAGACGTTGCGGAAGCTAAAGTCGGTGTACGATGCCTCCCCGACAGAGCAGACGTCGGTGAACATCTCCAGCTTGAGCAGTAATGGACAGAGCACAGACAGGAACGTCAACGGGTGCGAGGATGAGGTCCGAAGACGCAGTAACACCACCAGTTCGACGCATAGCGCGGATAAGTCGCTGTCGATACTTAGCCCGTTTGATGAGCAAGTAAGTTCTCTTCTTTATTAGGTACTCTATTCTCTTCTCTTTCTCCTTCTTTTTTTCGATTTACCGGGTAACCCAAAACTAAACGACCTTTTTCGGGCCACTTCGTGATTCATCATCGGCAACAATGCCCCACGGTTGTAAGAGCGAACTTGTTTTGATCTCGGTCTTATGTGTAATCGTACCCCTATGGTGTCGGGGTTAGAATAACACCTCTCCGTTTCGTTCGTCGATGTCGTAAGAGGCGACTAAAGACCAAGAGGCGAATAAGAAGCAACCTGTTACAATTGTATCTACATACATCACGCCTGTTCCCAAATTACCCCAGAGCATACAAAACGTGACATAGACAAAACCATGATTATGACTATATCACGCTTTGCAGCCACTTCTAGCATAGTTGTAGGTTTGCAAAGATGGTTGAGGTAGAACAGTGACAAGTTGCTAGCCTGTCGCCTAAAGCATACTAAACCTATTTCCTTAGTCGCCTCTTACGACATCCACGGAAGAAATGGAGAGGTGTTATTCTATCCCGCCACACGGCAACTGCATACTATTGTATCTCTTAACTGAAAACCCAAAAGATGGCTGATGTGGCTGCAAAGCCTGAAACAGTCATGGTTTTTACTATTAAGCGGTTCGTATGCTCTGCCTACCCCATTTGGAAATACAAGGGAATAATAAATATGGTGGCCTTCAACTAAACTCACGACGCTCTTGCAACAAATAGAGACTATTAGCTAAGTACTGCGTCAGTGCATCATTACTATCTTTAGTAAATAGAAGGGCGCGCAATTCACGGAAAGAACTTGACCTTATCGGTCACGATTCGCGATGGGTGCGTCCGCAGATAAACATTGAAAGTTGAGTCAATAAACAGATAGAAATTTCACATTCATTTCCCTGCCTTGTCTGGTACGACTATAATCTTTACTTTTCTTCCGTGGATGGCGTAAGAGGCGACTGAAGACTTAATAGGTTGACATATGCTTTAGGTGGCATGTAGTCCGGTCAAGTTAAACCAAAAAATAAGCTGACCAAGCTGAAAATTTATACGATTGTTTAAGATATAACGATTAGAATAGAATTGTTGGCGAATGGATAGCAACGTGTCGCTCTACCTCTTTAGTTAATAACTAAAAAATTAAGTTAGATGTGGCTATTAAACGTATCTAAGTTAAATGTCATGATTATGTCCGTGTATTTAGGAGCGTTTCGTGTGCTCTGCACATACTTGAAATACAGGTGTATCGTACAAAAATAACTAATTAGTAATAATCTTTATCTTCCAAGATAATCCCTGATATCCCTGCTGTAGTATACAGAAGTTATTAAATATACTTTGATCTAATTACCCAACAACTATATTCAAGTCATCGATCCTCTAACTCTCTGCATCTGATTTTCAAACACTTATTTAACTAGTTTTCCAATAGTTGTAAAGTAAGTAAATTTGTACTTATAGTTCAAGCTTATACCTTGTAAACACACGTTAATACAAGAAACATAACTTGAAAGCGCAAAAAAGAAAAGTTTTATGTTTTCGTTTGATTTACGAAGTTGCGCTAGATTTACTGGACTGGAAAGATTTATGGCCTAAGAAATGTCAATATGAGAAAGCCTATATAAAACCAAAAATACGACAGACAACCTTTGAAATATCGACAAACATATTTCATAGAAAATTACTGAAACTGAAGTTTGCTGGTGACTTTTTACCCTTTTACTGAAGGACTACTGCCAAAACTTAAACACAGATTGTTTACAGTACAGGAGTATTTACATTATTCAAATGAATTAGGTACGAGAGTAAAAAATTGTCTTGGAATAATTTTTAAAACCGTTCTTTTTTACGAAAAAATTGGTTAGGTTAGCGGTAACGAGCGTACCGTTTTGTGCTCATTTGCTTGAATGCATCCCGAAAGAATCGAGTCAAAAATCATCATTTTAAGAAATCGTTGTAAGCAACGAATATTCTCATTCTCATCTACCAATAAAAAGCGCATACTGGATCCACTGTATCAATATAAAAATCTTTTCGCTCTTTTATATCGTATTTCTACATCATCGAAGCTTCAATTGATCGAGTGATCACGTTATTAATAGGTCCATACAATAAAAAAAATCTATAAATATACTACCTCTGCCAACCAGCATACAATATCCCTTTTCCTAGCTGATACAAGATAATGCGGGCTGCCATTTTGCTTTTATTAGATGCAAAAAATACAAAGACCTGCATCGATTTTACTATGATATAGGATACTTTCACATAGGTACTCATGATAATTTACTAATCATCGCATCGTTATTGACAGTGTAGCCATTTGTGGCGGTTTCCAGATATTTGGGGGGTTTTGGCTACTTTTTAAGTGGCTACGAATGTCTTGGTTTAGTCTGTTGATTTACTA
The DNA here is from genome assembly GCA_005406045.1 of Adoxophyes honmai. Taxonomy (NCBI): domain Eukaryota; kingdom Metazoa; phylum Arthropoda; class Insecta; order Lepidoptera; family Tortricidae; genus Adoxophyes; species Adoxophyes honmai. Next base: position 106,752 of record BHDV01003812.1, on the reverse strand, counting down.
AACGACTGCATTCCATTCAAATGCAATGTAAAGAGATTCCTAAATGGGAAGGCAGAACACACGATACGTGACATAGACAAAACCATGATAATGTATATTTCAAGCTTCGCTGCCTCATCAATTGTAAATATTCCAAGTGTATTCCAAGCCTGTGTTCCTTGTATGTACTATATAGGAAAACGGTTGACATGCCAATTTGGTAAAACAGCCAGATGAGCGATAACGGCCGGCATAATGACCATTTAGCTATCAGCAAAACAAACGCATAAAATATTAAAAAGCGAACGATTGTCACCCGCATCGAACACCTGCGGCAAAACCTGCCCACGCGCATCTGTCTACCTGCATACAGTGCCATTACCATGAGGTTACTATAGTATAGCGAGTGATCTTACTCTTAAATTTGAGGCCCTGTGCAGACGACAGACTATCCGCGATGGACTTTTTAGTCTGTGAAAATAGAACCTATGGAATTACATGCAGTAACGCACACGTCGCGCAAGAGTCCATCCTTGCAGACTTTTTGTGCGCCGCAGACTCGATCGCACGAAAAGTCTGTCGTCTGCGCTGCGCCTGAATATACATTATTTTATGTCACTCTTTATTTGTATGACTCTGTACCTGTACCTATTGGGCACGCATTTTCTGACATTTTAATCTCCTCGCCATGACTATTCTGGCAAGTTTCTTGCGACGCATTGTTCTTACCAATGATACATACATACATATTCTCACGCGTGTATTCCCAAGAAGGGTGCACATGAATTCAAAAATCCTGTGCCACTTTTAGTAATTTGAAGGTGAACAGATGATGATGGTCCTTCCAAAGCGCTGGTAGACTCTAAAATTACATGTAGTCTCTTCAGAGCCCATTGGCATAAAATTTTGAATTTCGAATTTTGACTAACCATCTCTCTTTCAACAGGAGGAATGGGCGAAGATCTCAGAGATAATGGCGTCCTTCGGCAGCAAGCTCGTCCGAGAGTCTGTCTTCGTCTCCGAACTCGAGCAAGAGTTCACCACGAGACTCGGCCTCAGCTGCTCCGAGTCCAGCTTGAGTCCCTCCGTGGCCTCCAACCTGGGCCTGTGGCTGTCTGGCATGGGCCTGCATGATTACGAGCCGTTGTTCCTGGAAAGCGGATATGATGATGTGGATTTTGTTGTAAGTTTAATAATCTCTGTGTATAATGAATCTCTATTTCCCTTGACAAAAATTTTGACAGCCTTGCAAAAAAATCGCTGTAATCAAATAATTTATTTAGGTTAAAAAGGATATACTTAGGTGGGTAAGATAATACGTATATGTGATTCGGTTATCGTATATAATCGTTATAGTCTATTAATCTATAAGATAGAAAAAAATGAGAGTATGAGGTTACAGTAATTTCAATTAAAACATTATTTTACAAATATTAAAGTAACTAGTGATAATACAGAGAGTATGAATGTAATGAATTAAAGTTTTAACAGTAATTTTCTTTTACAGAATGGAATACTAGATGAAAACGACCTACGAGAAATGGGCATAGAGGAGAACGATAGACAAAGAATACTAGAATCAGCGAAACAATTACCTCTTAAAATAACTGAAATAAGCAATAATTATAACAATAATAATATAAGTAAAAACCAAAACGAATCGGTAGAAGAATGGCTAAGGAATATAAATCTAGAGATATATAATGATACGTTTAGGAAGCATTTGTATGTAGATATGGATAGGGTTCGAAGGATTTGGGAGGTGGAACTGACTGCAGTATTAGAGATACAGAAGGCTGGGCATCGGAAGAGGATCCTGGCTTCGGTGTCTGGCGAGCACAACGGACCTGCCAACCATTTGGAAATTAATGCTGATCTCAACTCACTGGTGAGTGATTTTTTCATTTTGTATAATTTTAGATGAGTATAATTCCCGTGCAGTGCCGGGTTAGAATAGCATCTCCCCCTTTCTTCCCGTGGATGTCGTAAGAGTCGACTCTGGGAAAGGGTTATTGGGGGCGATGGGCTAGCTACCTGTCACTGCAATATTACGTTTAACCATCTGGCTACCCTGAAATTGCTAAACGTGGCACTGCATTTTTGAATTCATGTGCTCTGCCTACCCCTCTTGGGAATAAAGGCGTGAGAATATGTATGTATGTATGTCTCATGTATGTATAACTGGAGGGTGCGGTGTAAACTCAGAGCATCTGAGGGTGTAAAGAATGTTTCTATGTGGATTATAATATAATTAATACCTACACAACATAATCGAGAAAAAACTGGGCTTTTTAATTCATGAATTTTATGTCCACTGGAGATGCCTTAGAAAGCCCAATCTTTGATATTTTTGAACAAACTGGTTGCTGGGTAGAATTCATTTTATATTTTCTTCTGCAATTATTCGCTTTATATACCTTTAACTTCATGTCCACAAGAAAGACGCGAACTAACATTATTTTCTGTGTTACCTATAATTATTAGACTGGCTTGAATAATTTCTGTTTAAAATTATGACTAGTTTTCAAATTGATCTTTCCAGACTTAAATGTTGCTTTTATTTTCTTATTCTTGAATATGAAGTTTTGATACGAAGCGTTTAGAAATGTGTCTTTTCATTGTTATCACTTTCATCATCACATTTTTTTTTATGTGACTATGGCACTATAAAAGACATTGAGATACAGGTGAATTTTATGAAATGAGCCCAGAAGTTATGATTTGAATGTAGAAAAAAATTGTGGAAGTCACTTTTTTTTCACACTGTACAACAATAGAACCAAGTGTTATCGTAGACGCGTTGCACTATATTTAATTTACTGTAATGTTATTATGGTCACGTCCAATTCGAGTATGTATTTGACTACAATGGTCTATCATTTGTTTTAATATTCTGGCCATGGCACTTTACAGTCACATATGATATGCACGTACAGGCAAAGCTGTTGCGTTTTAATACGCGCCATCAGATAGGTTTTTGAACGTACCTAATAATAGTAATAGTTAGATTTTTTTTAGTTACAACGTTTTCTGTGACAATAGTTTTTGATAGCATGACACTCGACTTGTGTAGCATAAGGTCGGATGTGAATTTTTGGGGTTCCCGGACCGTTCACATAAATGGCCATGATAGAGTCCAGTCCGTGTGGGTTTTAGCGTATGCCCACCTTCTGTAGTAGAACCCATCATATCCTCGTGCTTCTTCGAGCCGGGGGATGCATAAGACGCATTTTGCACAAGTACAAAAATATCGAATGGAATTGACTTCTTCTCATTTTGATTACGTTTGTCGTTTTTCTATAGTTACCGCAACGACTCTTATATTTATTTTCTATCTCTTTCCGTTGCAGACTAATTTAAATGTGCAAGGTCTGATATGATTAATCTTACCAACTTTTTAATAAAATTGGATTAGTATACATACACATCTACACTTTAGAGGTACGTAATGGGAATCCAAAACACGATAAAAACATTTTTAACTTTTACCTTGTTATAAAGGACAGGTGTGCAGTAAGCCTGTCACTTTACAAAATACCAAAAACCGTACAATCTTTTTATAACAACTGTCAACTGTCAATTTAAATGCAATGGCCGCCTGCAAAACGTCACACTCAATAAAGCGAGCAATCTCTGATCGCAGCAGAAAGGCTATCCTTAGTGAATGATACAGGGGAGTTGCTAGGCTACTGCAAGATTCTGTTACCTAACCATGAAATTTAAAAGAGGGTATAGTATAATAAGAGCTAGTAAGTGATTTAGAGAGTTTTAAATGAAAATTTAAAAAGTCTACAGCTTAAAAAACCTTTTTTTATATTGATGCGATGTAATGTCTAGTTTAGATTAATACCTGGCATTTCTTCCGTGGATGTTGTAAGAGGATACTAAGGTTAAGGTTTGTTTTATGCGACAGGCTAGCCACCTGTCATTTTAATACCTCATACTCATAACTTGAAAACTAACAATTGTGCTTGAAGTGATTACGGAATTTGAAATGGATATGGTTTTGTCTTTGTAGCGTATTATACAATTTCCAAATTCTGGAAATCAAAAAGTTACACGGGATTATTGAAACTGCAGCTCTGTGTCGTTAATCTCTCCTCTCATCTAACTCTCTAATCTCTAGTCTAGTCTAGTCTAGTGTCTAGTCTAACAGGCATCCACTTATTATTATTCTATCGACGGCCGGATAGCCCAGCGGTTAGAGAACCTGACTGTGAAGCTTGAGGTCCCGGGTTCGATCCGCGGTCGGGGCAGATGTTTGTATGATGAATACGAATGTTTGCTTTCGAGTCTTGGATGTTTATCTGTATATAAGTAAGTTTATCCGTTGTCTAGTACCCATAACACAGGCATTAAATTGCCTACTTTGGGACTAGGTGATTGGTGTAAAAATTGTCCAGTGATATTTATTATTTATATTTACTTATAAATTATCTTGCCAGGTACATTCCTACTTTATGCAACCTACGTTTTATGAGCCAAGTAGGTTTTTATGGGGCTGTTCTCTGAGTTGCCAGTCCAAAATGCCTCTGGTTCTGGTAATGCTTCTAATAGTAAATGGTAAAGTATGGATTATTAAACGAGTAAGAAACGCTGGCTGAAAACACAAATAAAAAATAAACTGCCACAGTTCTTTCTGTGCGATAAAATTTATGTATACATAGGACGGTTTTATAATCGCAATGCAATACATATTTTTCACACTTTCACTGTGTCGATAGCCAAATCCATTCTCTTTTTGAAATAAAAACAAAAGAACTTTAGCCCCAGTAACGAACAAATACTTAAATCGAAGACGGCGGTATTTTGATTTAGAATGTTTGTTCATGCACTGACATAAAAATCAGTTAGAAATGTTAACAAAGTAATCCCAAATTCAGTATGCAATCGGAACTTTTATTACGTAAAAACGTTACGCGTTTTACGGCCGACGTAAAACGTAATTGTACGAGTGGTCAACTTCATAAAAACGGCTTTATATTCCATTTTTATGATGTTTGAATTAATTTTAAAGGACATGCAAGTAGTTGAAAATTATGATATTTTGGGTCGCTGTTCGAATAATGCTTGGTATTATGAAATCATACAGGATACATAAGTTTTGTGGATATACGAACTTTCTACACGTGGTTCCTTTCTGTCAACTATTCAACATTTATGTATACAGTAATATCAACGTTTTTTAGTACATTTAAGTACCTACTGTAGATTACTGGTTCGCCATTTTTGATGTTTTACGTAATGTATACAAACCCTAAACAAAACTTATGATCTGTATAATATTCTATTCATTATAAATCTATAGGCTTAGCACGGCAACACACGCGAGTCTCCTGTTATTTTCAGACGTCTCTAGTTAGACAGTGAGTAAACTCTATCTCGCGCACGACTCGAGTCACGCCGTGCTTTTTTAACCAGACTTACTACACAATAGGAGTCTAATCTATTAGTCTACATTATTAGTCAGTTACAAAAAAAAGTCCAAAATATACATACATACATACATATTTTCACGCCTGTATTCCCAGGAGGGGTAGGCAGAGCACATGAATTCAAAATCCAGGGCCACATTTAGCAAATTCAGGGTAACCAGATGGTCAAACGTGATATTGAGGTGACAGGTTGCTAGCCCATCGCCCACAAAACACCAACCCTTTCCCAGAGTCGACTCTTACGACACCCACGGGAAGAAATGGGGAGGTGCTATTCTAACCCGGCACCACACGGTCCAAAATATATTATTTACTATTAAGTATATTTATTTTATTGAAACTAAATTACCCTCCAAATTAATTTAACCATTTTTATAAAAGTCTAGATTACTTTTACGTCCGTTCAATTTAACTATCAATTTAAAGTTACCCGCTAATTTCCGATCACGTACCATTTTAACCCAATACAGTTAACACGAAACCTATCACCCGATTTTATAACCTCACTTACCCCAAAAACGGGGAGATTAAAGTGGCTAATCCACCAAATTGCTCATCTTACCTGTAATTACCAACACGACACGTGCGAAGGGGGTAGCCTGGCAACACCGCCGTGTGATAATACCTTTTTAAGTGGCAACTGACAAGTTTATTACGTGTGGCAATTTATTTTTAATTATTTCATTGCATATTTGAGTGCCGCACGTGATATGTTTCGATTTTCGAACGTAGAAATAGAGCGCCGAGTTATCGTAGGTTTAGCTGGCAAAAGGATCGCACGCCATACAATCATGGCGTCTTATTTTATTAATTGATACAGTTAAAATAAAATTTCTATGCATGCAAACTTCAAAATACGTTCTTCAGACATGACATACTCAACGTAGTTTTGCTCTTAACATAAGTATTTTCATTTCACAAGACTCTTTTCAAACGGTGCTGGCGAACCATCGGGCGCTTTATTCTAAAACGACTTCCACCTTTAAAACTGTAGAGCACATACGTCATTTTGCATACACATGCGTCTTTTTACACTGCACACGTGTGTTCACCGTGTGCGGGTCTTTTTTTAATTTCACACGTCGCCGATCGTGTATAGGTAATTAGTGCTCAATCCACGTCTATTCAGGCCGCATTCGTACCAGTATGCGGTTGCTGAGCGCAGTGCGGCGCCCTTACTATCGGTTGAGGTTTCGTCATAAATAAAAAAAAATCGAGAACGAGTTGGATTCGTGCGCTAAACTAATGTGCACACAAGCGAAATGTTGAGACAAAAAGAGCTACCGTTGAAACAATTGATTAGCTACCTTAGAACTTATTTGCAGTGAACTTCGTATTGATATTGCATTGGTTGACGAAAGAAATCGTTATTACGTTTATTATTACAACGTTCTGTCGTGGGTCAGGAATCAATTGGTTCGACTGTACATATTTTTTCCATTTTGGCAGTGTCGATGTCTTTGTCTTTGACCGTCCAACCAAATTTACTGATATTTCTGTATACTCCTACGCCCAAAAATGCCTCCTGGCCTATATTTTTACTTATTAAGTACTTCCTTTAGTTCCTTTAGTTCCTCACTAAAATGGTCGTGTGTTTAATTGCGTTGACATAAGCTTGTGTTTTTCGCAGCCCACAAAGACCATTCATCCGGGACTGGTATTAAAGCATCAATGTGTCACTCGAAAACAACTCTCTCAAATCACATTGCTGTCTCACGTTAGATTTCTCAAAAAAAGATGAATTCCACGTTTTCAAACCGCCAACTTCATAGTTGGGGCGCTCCGCCCTAAACCGCCTGCACGACTCCCCAACCATTCAAAACCATCCCGACGGAACATTATTCCATTCACCAAACTGAATACGGCCCTTGATATATTCCCTAACAAATGACACTCGCCAAATTAGATGGCTCATGTCAATTATTTTTCATACCTTTGACTCCAGTTAATTAAAAGTTCACGGTGCCACGTTTTTATATCTGGCTGCATCGTTACTTTTGTTTCGCACCTCTGAGGTGTGAAGCTGCGAAGTGACACTTTTCCCCTTTGTTTTATTTGCACGCTTTGTTAAACTTTTTTTACGTTTAATTAGCATGTTTTCGTTTCGTTTTTGTTTGTTTATTCGATCGTGTTTTGTTACGATTTTGGTGAAGTGAACATATTTGCCTATTTCTTTTACTAGTCTGAATTTCTTTTGACAATAATTAATGGTTTTGTCTACGTAGCGTTTTGTGTGCTCTTTATGTTATTTTGTTTGTCAATTTGTTCATTTGAATTCAAATCCTTCGTAATCTTCTACCTAATCTAGTAGCTAATGAAGAGATTTACAATTTGTATCTACCGTAGCCTTATTAACCAATTTTAGTCCACTTCAAGTGTCGATTTTAGAATTACACCTCTCCATTTCTATTTTTTATTTGTTTATTTATTTAGGTTAAGGCTCTATGAGAGAGGGGTTAGTAACATCCGTTACTACTAGTATCTACCATTTTACCTGACTAGAATCACAGACGCATTGTTTATATGTTAATTACAGCGGACTCAAACTTGATTGAATCGATTTTGGAATCTTTCAAGCCTCTTTTCTTTTTTTGGCAGACGTAGTCTCTAAGCTAAGATAGATTTGAAAATCGCTGTTTCTTTGTTTTAGAAAAACAATATAAAGCAACTCAAAGATGACATCAAAGAGAAGATGCCAGTCTCCGAAAACTTGAAACCGGTTCCTCCACCCGTGGTGCCGTCGCTGGCGCCACCTGGCGGGGAGACGCTGAAGAGGAGCAAGAAGAACCGACCAGCTCCTCAGCCGCCTAGACCCTCGGATCTGGAGATCAGGGCGCCCTCGGAGCTCCTGGTCGGAGTACCGGGGGCGTTGAAGACACAGTGGAAGCATCAGCCGTTCGTGCTGGTGACGGGTGCTGTGACATACGTAGCTAATGTGAGTGGATGTTGTTAAATTTAGAGATTAGATATAGAATCATTTAAGGCACCTGTGGTGTCTGGTGTAGAATTACATCGATCCATTTCATACATGACTAAAGAAATACACTGAAACTAGCAGATTGTCCCTTTCCTCTATTTTCAAACCTAAAATTGTCCTTAAAATGGCTACAACTGGAAATCTACAGCTCTTTGCTTCTAAATATTCTGATGATTTTGCTCATACTTTGGTAAGAAATAAACTTACACCCGAGACAAATACGTGTAACATAAATTAACTCTAAAGCAATAGACAGTTTCTGTATTTTTTAGAACGACTAATACCTGTAAATGTGCTCACTAAGTAATAATTATCAGTGTATGATCTCATCCATGAAATTATCACTATTTCTATTTGCACATTTGGTTTATTTATCGACATTGAAATCATCACTGATACCTATTGCAACATATCCCCTTATCAATGCATCATCAATCTTCCGTGCGTCATCCACTAAATAAACATCAAACATTTGCAATCAAAATGACAAATTTAACGTAAATTAAAATGACGTATTTAAAAAATCAATACTTTGTAATTAATCTGACATTTACTTTACAGTATTTAGGGTCCACAGTAGTGAAGGAACTCCGAGGAACAGAGTCTACAAAGAAGTCGATACAGAAGTTAAAGAAGTCAACCAAAGAGCCCAGGGATTCACCTGACATCATCCTTTCCATCAGCTACAGAGGTGTCAAGTTCCTGAACACTATTACCAGGGTAAGTTAATAGACACAAATAAAATTAAAGGCACCAATTCGGTATGCAACTCTAGCTCCTATTTAGTATCTTTAAACCATGTTTTCTGTAAGCCGTACCTAAGTAAATCTCAAATTTAGTTCTTTACCTATGAAATTGTCGGTTTTGCGATTGTGCTTCTAGCTATCGTAGCTGCGATAAAAATCATTTAGTATGGAAACACAACTGCATTGGAAATTTTTGAAGGAATATGCTATGTATTTTATGTACACACTTACATTTAATCTGCTTTATATTCACGGGATGACATAACCAAACCCGACGAAAAAATAATAAAGCAGTCACAAGAAATAATACACATACCTAAAAACTCTGATATAGAGGCCTTTGTATTGACTATAACCAAAACACAATAGCTGATATTTCGCTCCAATCTTTATACAATGGCATAGAAAGAGCTTATATAAAGGAGCTCACGAAAACCAAAAATCTTAAAGCATAGTTGGTAAGTTTTGTCCCATGAAAGACTTGATTTGTCGGAAATCCACCGGAGCGAAGAAAGGGCAAACATCGGGTGGACTAAACAAAGCCCCTGTCTCCGCTTGACTTTTAATTATGGATCAGTCTTCACACTCCATCGGACCACTGACCAATCTTGCCTTTGTGTTTCTTACAAAAAAGGATTGCTTTTTCTTTGCAGTTTTTTGCGAACTCTTCACGGTTAGTTAGTTCTACTAATTAATGTTTTTCGGTGTTGTGCTTTTCGGGCTTGACTGGGATTCGGGCGGTTCTGTTGTTTATTATAATGTCTTTGATGTTTGAAAAATATTTGATGTTGGCATAAAACAATTGCTGGCAACTTTGTACGCGTACTTTTTTTGGGCGACAAGAGTTGCAATTTTTGAAGTTTTCCTAATTGAAATATTTAATGTGAATGATAAAGATACAACGAAGTGAGCTAAATCTGATTTTCTATAGGATTCTTTCTAATTTGACAGTTTCGTAGTATCTACAGACACTTCAAGTATAGAAGTTACTGGCATATAACCTAACACGATTTTTGTAGCGATGTGCGGACTTACCCATGTATGTAGAGGACTACAGTTAACTGAATATGTTAAAAAAACTTTACATAGGATAGTTCATTGTTTGGTGTTCAGTTAATCTTGCAAGTGATTCCCGCTCCCTTTCCGCTGTCTTTATTTGATCTGTTAAGATAATATTTCCCCTAATTTGTACCAAAATCTTTTCAATACCTTGAAATGACATTTATTTTCTTTTCTCAGGAGTTAATCTGTGAACACGAGATCCGGAACATCCACTGCGCCTGTCAAGACGCCGATGATCTCACCCACTTCGCCTACATCACTAAAGACCACACCACCAAAAGCCACTACTGTCACGTCTTCAGAGTCGCCACCATGGTACGTATTTACATTTCACTAGTCCCCGGCTTCTAACTTGGCAAATTTCTAATTATAGTGGGGGTAGCTACTTAAAATCTTGCCGTGTTAGATGCCGGGGACTGTATCAGTTTTTGAGTGACGACTAGAGAGTAAAAAAGATCGTTCTTAACTACTGTCAGCTATTTAATGAAAGGGTGCAACAGATTTTTATAATGACCGAACTTAATGATATTGAAAATCTTCAAATTGAAGGTTTTAACTATGCTAAAGTGAATACTCTTTTTAGTCCCTTTACTGTACTTTTAGCGTCTTATACATCTGCTACAATCAAACTTCAAGCAATACTCTTTTCTGCTTTAATAGAATCATATTCTACGTCAATCAAACAGTTCAACGCAAGTTTAGAATTGATGTTGCTATTCATCTTATAGCATTGATTCTTCAGTAGGCTTAATCTTCAAAAGACTAAACCTCCCATTTCTCCTATTCCAGGATCAAGCGACCGAGGTAATCTTAACATTAGGCGAGGCGTTCGAAGTGGCGTACCAAATGGCGCTCCGCGAGCAGTCCAACCGGGCACGGGTGACCCAATCCCAAGCGAAAACTCCCACCCACGACCCCATGACCACAACCAATAAGGAGAAACCCAACGTCAACCACGGCAGGTCACATTCCATAACAGAGATCAAGCTGAACGGGCATCAACTGAAGATAGCTCCGATGCCCGCTTCTCTCTCAAACGAGGACTTCCAAGCTACCAGGAACTCAGACGGCTCTAGAAGTCCTAGGACTCCACTTTTGAAAGCACCGATGGCTTCTACTGAAGAGTTGTGAAGGTACACTCGCGTCTAGGGTAATTATAAGACTTTGGATTTGCAATTGGCATCTAAGGACCGTTTGATATGGCTTCCATTCAGTGTTGAAATTAAGGCTTATTTGTAACGAGTTTAGCGTTAACTTTTGAAAGCAATCGCTATCGGTTATTAGTGATTGCGATTGGAATTATGAATACAGTCTGGATGAAGCTGAAGACTAATTGAATTGTAAGGTCATTGAATTTTTATTGAGATTTCGACACTGCGTTTACGGACTTTAACTTTATTGTAACTATTAGTTATGTAAACAAATTTACTATGGAATAGTAAAATAGGGGCTGTTGTATTTATAGTAGTTTTAAATGTATATTATTTGTTTGTTTCTTAATTTTGCGTGAGAATGTTTCGACTATTAGGTATGAGATTAGATTTGAAACATCGTGACTTGTGACTGTACGGATTTTGCGAGTTATTCAGTTATTCGGATAATGTATTGTATTCAGCCACTTTTTCATTTTGCCTTTCACGCTTTTCGATCTGTAATTAAGGCCTAAAATATAACCTGCAACGGTCATTATATGTACCTACTACGCGTTACCAAGTTTGTGTCGTATAAAACAATGTAAATATTTAGTTATAAGATCGCGTATATACGTATACATACTTATGTATGAAGTTGTTGATATTACACATCTTATGAGAAGGTTGGAAAAATTCGCCTAACACATAGTACATTAAACATATCAAACCTATGTTGTATATTGAGTATTCAGTAAATATATCAACCACATTAGTAAAAAAAATGCAACGGATTTTAGTATTGTATTCAAGAAGGTTTTCAAAATGTTCTGCACAATTTTATTTACACGTTTAACGTACATTATTAATGTGGTTGAAACGTATTTAAAGTTATAATATTATTATGAGCTTCCGCTGTTAATTTTGCTCGTAATTTATAATTACCTAATTATAATGTAATTCGTTGTCTTCGTACAATAATCGTGTCAAGTAATGACAAAAAAAGTTGTTCCAAAAAAGTTTTTTCATAATTATCGCAACTGTTTGCTCAAAGCCTTTGGCGATTTTCAATTTTTGAATAAAATATATCATTTAGCCTTGAATTGTTGTATGTATTGAGTCGTGAAACTTGATATTAGTTACTGTCATATATTTATTTCGAGTCTGATCACCTTTGAGATTGCATTGTGATGTGATATACCTAATATACAAAGTAAAAGTATTAAAATTGTTTTGTTTCTTTCATTTATGACTTACCTTTCGGCTTATATATCTTTCATTCCTATTAAGTTATGGATATTTGATGTGTATATGTAGCTAAGCTTTATAATTGTTATACTATGAATCGAGTTATATGTACAATCTCTTAAAATATAAGGTGTCTGTCAATGTTTTTCTAAAATAAGTGTAGGCGATATTGCTAGCATAAACATATGGAACTAGCTATAGATTTGTGCCAAAACTCATGAATACAGGTAACTTACGCCAATATACAACCCCAAATCGTAATAGTTTCAAATAAACAAAGTGCTCATTTAAAACACCAATTTTGGTATTCGGCCTCAGTTTGCTAATAATTGTACGGATTAGAGTAATTTACTGTAATTTTTTTACCGTCCCCAATAGGCGTTAGTTTTTTATACAAGTTTTAGGCAATACGCGTCGATTTCGTCGTAGTTCTTCTATTTTTCATGACGGCCTTTTTCTTCTTGGTATCACAATTGAAACGATTAGGGTACTTGCTCATGTAACGGTTGTAAAATTACATTCATTTGAAGTTTGGGGTTAAGTAGCGGATAATGTAGCCTATCATATAAGGCAGTTTAAATTCATTTATTCTGTCGCTTTATAGTCATCAAATAAGATTTTCCCTCGCATTGAGTAAATAAAATCATCAAAAATCATAAAATTGTGCTAGACCATAAAAAATCTAATATTTCTGTACTAATTTCGAATCATCCAAATATTTCTATTAAGGAACTTTAGCGAAAGATGACAGTTTTGTAGAAATAACTGCATGTATACCAAAGAAAGTTTTAGAAATAAAAATAACCTAAAATACAAATAGTTTCCAAATCAAAAGTAGATATACAAAATAGGTAGGTCATAGTTATAACAAAAAAATCATCATTGACACTGCCGCAGTATCATTTTTTACACATTTTTTTTCGAAAAATATACATTATATCTACACGCTTTGCTTTATTTTATGGCCATCTTCAAAACTTTTACGCTTCTTAAAATCGTATCATTATGACAGATTATGAGTCTTAAAAATGGTTTTAATTTCTAGATAAATGTTGAAAGAACTGAGAGACTATATAGTTATTTGTTGCGTACCTAATGTTTATGTATATCGTAGAAATATAAAAAATATATTGTACCTAGTTGAATATCCAAATATTGGTGTAAATATAATATTATGATGATATTATATTATTCTATTCAAGATTCAATAAATCGTGAATTATACATGATATGCTTTTTCTTTCATTGCTTTTTTATAAGTAGTTTAATGCCTATTATTACATAAATATAAACAAACATCAAACAAGTACCTGAAATAACTAACTGTACCTCTAATACCTACCTACCCGTTATGCAATTGGCAGGGCTGTGCCATAAGCTGTGCGCTTATTTTACTATCTGTGGTGTCCGCAGATGCATAATAAAGTAAGTAACAGACGTGACTAAGTTACGGTGATATTTCGCAGTTACTTATTTTGGTACTGAAACGAGTCGTGTCGGTTTTCTAATAACTGCGTATACCGCACACTGAACCGGCTTTAGTCTTTAGGAGCCAAGTCAGTTTAGAATGTCATCTATCCGTCCAACTTGTAGATGGATGTCCTGCTGCGCTTGATGGTCCGTGGTCTCCACTCGAGCGCTTTTTGACCCCATCGGCCATCGGCGATGTGGTCTGCCCATTGCCGCTTCAACTTGATAATCCAATGTGCTATATCGATGACTTTAGTTACTCTTTACTCGCGAAAAATTCAATTTTTCATATGAAAAAGCGGATATTAGTGACTTATTATAAGATGAAATAGATGTTCTTGTTTGTTTAAATCGACAGTAAGGAAAATAAATAGGTTAAGGTATATTTTAGGCTGTCGACTAGCAACCTATCACTATTATACCTGCCAACTTAAACCATAAAAATATTCTAGAAGTTGCTTTTGACTATGTAGCGTTTCGTGAGCTCTGCCTATCCCATTTGGGAACACATGCATACATAACGTCACGCCTTATTCCCACAGGGGTAGGCAGAGACCACTTTGTTCCACTCGCTACGATACTGACAAGTCTCTTTTGCTTCATCTACATTCATTAATCTCATCATACATTGTCGTCGGGGTTTGGGAATACAAATGTATGTATGTTACTATTTCAACCGAAGATGTACACTATGTACAGTCAGCTGCAGAAAAAAGTAAAACCCCGCTTATTACTTTTCTCTGCAGCTGTCCGTACAAGGAGAGGGTTGGGTTTTTAATTTCAATTCCCGCGACATCTCGTCTCGACAATGTAAAATCACCATTACTCAAAGCATGTTTCTAACTTAAAACTAGCATGAGACTCACTCATAGTAAAACGAATACCCTCACATCTTTAAATCAGGGTTACCTTGACACGTTTCGGGCCAATGCGCCATCCATCATCTTGAAAAGCAACGCGCCACAACTGAACGAGCACTGTCGAGGTAATCTCCATCAAGACATGAGTGTACCCCACAGATTTACATCGAAATAGATGACTCAAGTGTATGTACTTCGCGTGCCAAAATGGAGCCAAAAAGGAGAGCAATGCTCCTTCTTTGACGCGATTTCATTTAGTTTTATACCACTTAGATTAGGTTTAACTGTCTAGAGACAGGATAACTTAAATAAGGCGACATCAAATTTGAATGGGTTTCACTCGGACTGTCAATTCCCATCACTAAAGCGCTCATGTGACGTTAACTACTGTTGAGAAAAAGTGTCATGCTTGGTTTTCATACAAATGCATGAACTCGCGGTATCTATTTCGATATAAGTCTGTGGTGTACCCATTTTAATTCACCATGTTTCTAACCACTAAAAATCAACCCAAAACTCAGTTTAAAGCAAACAACAGCAAATAATTTATACGCGCCGCTCCAATAATAAATTCTGCGAGCTATAAAAAGCGCCTGATTACTGCTGCCCCATTAGGTTTGCCGAAAAAAGGCTGGATTTAAACCGTGTTTATTAATCTTCGCTAAACGCTCGATTAGCCGTAAGGGATGGACACACTGTGATCCCGGGATAAATGGCCACCTTGATCGGGATAGGGAAAATCTTTGGCAATCAGCGAATCATTGGGACAACGAGCACAGAATCGTTACAGACAAAACCATTACTGAACCATTTCAAAACCATTTTGTAGCAAAGTATTAGTTTGTAGTAAAAGATGTCGGCTAAAGAAAAAAGATTTTTGTGTATGTAGTTAGGTACTTTTTCCAGATAAAAGTGATGCGCGAATATACCCCCCAAAAAAAACTTACAATCTAATTTTCCGGGGATTTCGAGTATACTCCGCAAGGAATAGGGCGATATTTGTGTACCTACATACATACATACAACCACGTCTATGCTCCCAAATGGGATAGGCAGAGCACACAAAACGAGACATGGACAAACTCACGCTTCGCAGTCAAGTTTGAAAATGCGAAAGGCTAGCAACCTGTCACTGCAATGTCACGTTTAACTATCCATTACCCTGAAATTGCTAAACGTGGCACTGGATTTTTGAATTCATGTGCTCTGCCTACCCCTCTTGGGAATACAGGCGTGAGAATATGTATGTATGTAATATAAATCACGGCTGGCTTGTTTAGTTTCAAGTGTGTCCCAGGTCTTAGCCTAATCGCTGGCTAATGAGGCGGGGATCGATTCTGCCCGATTTCGGTCTAGCTAGCTTTGCAGGGCTAGAATTTTACACCCGAGTGGTATTTTAGAACAGCACTTCTCAGTTTCTTTCGTGGATATCGTAAGTGGCAACTAAGGTTGCATTACTCATTATTCGTGACAAAATTATTTTTTCCTATAAAATAAAACGGATAACAGTGACTAGGCTAAAGGATACCTTAAACTATGAATTAACCATGCTCGTAACTATGCATATACATCACACCTGTATTTACAAATGGGGTAGGAACAGCACACGAATTGTTTCATACACAAAAGCATGAATAGTTCACGTTTCGTGACCACTTCTAGCATACTTTTTTTTGGGTTTTGAATTGGCAGGTCTAATTTTGACAGGTTGCTAGCCTGTCGCCTAAAATATATCTTAACCTTTTTCCTTAGTCGCCTCTTACGACAGCCACGGATGAAATGGAGAGGTGCTATTCTATCCCGACACCACAGGTTAATATACATACATACAATCACACCTATATTCCGATATAGAAAAAAAACATGATTATGACCATTTCACGCTTCCCAGCCACTTCTAGCATAATTTTAGGTTTAAAAACAGATGCAGGTAGTACAATAGTGACAGGTTAATATCGAATGTAGAAATATCGATTCCTAAAAAAGGTACTTATGTACCCATCCCCTAAACACGTTTTATGTACAATCGTCATACTTTTCAAGAGCCAACTTCGTATTAAAACTTCAACAAACGATTTTCCACTTCACTTTGCAACAGGGGACCCAAAACCGATTAAATTCGAGTGTAAATAACCAATTACACTAGTGTTTATTGCACTCGATACATGTCGAGTGCTCGATGGAAGAGTCGATTGTGATACACCAAGGGGAGTGTAACTTGACTGCTATTAGAGCAAATGTTTTAGTTTTGTTGCCAATCTGTTGTGTTTGAAAAATGTTTTTAATAGTATACTAGTATTACTAGTAGGTACATTAGTGAACGTGGTATACACATTCGCTTTTATTCAGATAACTAGCTGTGCCTGCGATTCCGTCCGCGTGGAATAGTGACTAATTTTCCCCGTTTTTTTTTCCACATTTTCCAATGTTTCTTCGCTCTTATTAGTCGTAGTGTGATGATATGTAGCCTAAAGCCTTCCTCGATAATGGTCTATCCAACCCAAAAAGATTTTTTCAACTCGAACCAGTAGTTCCTGAGATTAAACTGCCAGAAGATGCTGCCAGCGTTTACACGTTATATCACAATGCTAATGCGTTAAGCGAGGAAGATGCCAGCTCTTCGGTCTCCAGTTGTATCCGCCAGACGCTTGGAGATTTCTTCTATAACGTTAAAGGCGCCGGACCACGGGCCTAAGGTCAAGTTCGAATGGTATAAAAAGGTATTCAGAGCCAAGACCAGGGTATTTAGCGCTTTTGAATTTTTCAGCCGCTTCTGCTGCCGCTCCTATAGTACCGTGGTGGGACGGTGCCAGTTTAATCCTCATTACATAGTACATAACATTACATAGTATAACACTAGCAACCTGTCACTGTTATACCTACTACCTCAT
>BHDV01003812.1:75701-87196 GCA_005406045.1 Adoxophyes honmai | reverse complement strand
GATTATTTGGGAAAAGGTGGTGATGGGAACGGGTGTTTTGGGAACGGATGTTTTGGGAAACGGATAGCCCGTGCCGAAACCTAAATTCACACACGTAATTCGTCACGACCCTCTAAGTATTTAATACAATTTCCAAAGCACAAAGTCAAAGAGCCACCGGTGTTGTAATAAACAAATTACAACACCGACGTTAATACGCGACGTGACGGTAGAGTGGCCAAGGCGGTTGTCAGGACAGGACAGGGAAATAATTAATGTTGATATTTTTCTACAGAATTAAGTATATCATAAATTTGTAGCTCACGTTTATGGTCTCAAAATGTGGAAAAACGTGTCGTAATAGGCGACTATTATGTTTTAACCGACGGGCTAGCAACCTGTACCTAGACCTAAAAATATGCTAGCAGTGGGGATACGCGAAATAGACATTTTGTCTACCGCTTTGTGTGCTCTGCCTAACCATTAGTGAATACAGGCGTGAGAAATGTTTCATGTATAAAACTGATTATTTCACGTCTTGTATCCACTTTTAGCATAGTTTAAGTTGAAACTTTGATGAAAGAGGCATCATAGTTGCTAGACATTGAGAGAAGAGCAACATGGTAACTTTGAACTTAAAACCTAAAAACAAGCTGGGATTTGCTACGATAGCTACGTGAAATAGCCATGGGTTTATCTATGCATCGTTTTTGTGCTCTGCCTACCCCATTTGGGAATACAGAATTGGGAGTACTTATGTCGATTTACCTAAGACGCGAGCTATCCGCATTTTTCATTGAGTGAGTCTCGGTTTTATGTTCAGTTTAAAATATTTACTTATCAGTATAAACTTGTCCTGTTCCGCAAGGGACGTGTGGCGTAACTACGCGTGGCGTAACTACGCGACGTAATTACGGGCTAATTACGCACTCCAGGCGGGCGTACGTAATCCGGGACGCCAAGCTTTACGCCTGCTCTCGGCTTATGCTGTTATTATATCGAACCGCGATTAGTATGAAGCTAAAGTACATACCTGCTGGGCTATTGTCTAACTTGTTGTTAGACTCTAACATACTAAAAATCTACATCGAATTGACAGAGGAAAGCGATTTCGAACTCAAGTGTCGCGTTAAAGTGCTTTCGTGTAAAAATTTGGATTACGATTGTGAGAGTATTTTTAAAGTTTACGCAAAAGCATTATTTTAGTAAATCATTCGTTCATACATACATACATACATACATAACGTCACGCCTCTTTCCCACAGGGGTAGGCAGATACTACTTTGTTCCACTCCATACGATCCTGACATACCTCTTTTGCTTCATCTACATTCAATTAATCTCTTCATACATGCTCGTCGGTTTCGGGTACTCTTGACCTGACCTATTCCTAAAACGTCCGCGATTTGGTCACGAAACGTACGTCTAGGTCTTCCCCTCCCACTGCACCCATCCACATTCCCCGTATAAATTTGTTCGTTCAATTTGGTTTAAATGTCAAAATTCAAATATGGGTATGGGATTTGGTTGCGATGATGTTACGCGATACCAAATGTTTCAATTTCAAAGCGAGATCTGATTTCAACTGTCAAATTGAAACCGATGTAGATTTTTAATGCGGTAGACAATAGCCCTGCTGCTTCTCTTATCGCCATAGTTGATACAGACGTACATCATGCTTGTGTTCCCAAATGGGGTAGGAGGATGATGTTCATGTAATATCTGTATGTTCATGTTATATCCATGGTAGCCCAGCGGTTCGACCTGTGCCTACTCGTGCAGAGGTTCTTAAAACGTTTCTGTGCATGTCTCATGTGTCATTTAAGTAGTTCGTCTGATAGATCACCAAAAAATACTGTAGGTTCACATATTTTTTCTTTTATTTGACAGATGAAAAATAACGATTATACACAGCCCAAAAGTTTCGCGTGCCGTAACGTTAGAGTACAATTTTTAGACTACTCAGAAAGTTTGATGATCTATATGTACCTTTGTCGATGTTTATTTGATAAACTAAAAAATATGCGTCTCATTTTTTTCCATAATCTAACTTACGGACTAATTAGACTGATATATTTTTAAACCTGTCGTCATCCATATTTGATATTTAGCATGAGCTATTCAGTGAAGAAAAAAATCGTAGCTAATTGATTTCTAACCCACCACTGAACTTATTTACACCGCTTACGATATCCACAGAAGAAATGGAGCGGCGTTATTCATACGACATTACACGGCAATTCAATTACTAACTTGCCGACGACATAGTTTGTTTATAGCTTGTAGTATATTTTAATCAGAAATGTATATCGAAAAATCACGGCCACAACCAGGATGTGGGAGCTATGTGTGAGTATATAATATAGCACGTAAGTGAGTATATAACGAGGCTCGGCATCCAATGCCGCGTGACAACCGCACGTGCTCTATTCTTTCGTTTTACAGGAATTGTGACAGTAAGGATGCGGTACTATTTATTTTAGTAGCTCTTTACGTTTCTTTCCAGTGTGGTATCGGGATAGAATAACACCTCTCCATTTCTTCCGTGGATGTCGTAAGAGGCGACAAAAGAAATTGGTTTAGGTATGTTTCAGGCGACAGGCTAGCAACCTGTCACTATTATGCTAGATCTTCCATCTGTTTTCAAACCTAAAATTATGCTAGAAGTGGCTGCGAAGCGTGAAATAGTCATAATCATGGTTTGTCTATGTCACGTTTCGTGTGCTCTGCCTACCCCATTTGGGAACTTATGATTATGACATTGTATGATGGAAGGTACACAAGCCCGCGATCCGAATAAAAAATTAAAAAAACATTTCCTACATTTTCTTTATTCAAATACAGGGTGATAATAGAATCCGTAACGAAATTTTACGTACCTGTTTGTTAGTAAAACTTAAAAATATAATTTGAGTAGTTTCTCATTTTCTTTTGAAAATAAGAAATTATGAATCACCAAAATTTTCCTAAAAAGTGCTAACATTATGGACACCGCGCGTCCACCGGCTCAGCTCAGACACTCGCGACTCGTAGGTACCCTCTAGCGCGCTTTCACTTCCTTGCGAAAAATAATACGACTTATTCAGTACCTACAATTTATTTATTTTTTAACATAAATTGCAATTTTTTCTTCCTACTTTTAAGGGCTTAGGCCGTCCAAATGCAGAAGTTTTATAAAAATAGTTACTTGAAAACTTGTAGGTTAGGAAAGGTAGATAAAATAAAAATTGAGTCTGCATAAATTCGGCATTCGACTATATACAAGAATAAAAAAAACTCAACCCTATCCTACTAATCGAAACTAAGTTTAGTGTGCCTACCTTAATAACCCTTCAAAATGGAATCCATTTTTCTCCAAAGAGTCATGCACGTTTCAACATGTTTTCATTCACTCTTCTTAGCACTTTAGTTTCACTTTTCACTTCGGAAAATGCACTTTACAATCTTGTCTTTAAGATTCTGTACATTTTGTGGTACGTCTATTTCGCTTGATTTCGCCCCAAAGACAGAAATCACAAGAGGTCACAGGTTCATCGTGACTTATCCACGGGTCACAGTACACATTGTTCAAGTACTCGCGTACATTGCACGAAAGAAACCGCGGGTCTCGAAGTCCCTGAGTCCGGAGTCTAGGTACACTTTCATCTCGATATCGTCTACAGGTAGCCTCCAAATTTTCGCAGCTATGAATGTACACTCGCACCATTTCATAGTACTCGCGATTCGAAAATTCTAACGACATTGTCACTCGCACAATTCGCGCTTATGTATCGTACGAACGGGGTGAGTAGGGAACGCGTGCGCAACCACTCGCTTCGACCACCCGCTCGCGACTTAATTTTTCATACCTACCCTCGGCGGTTGCCTTAGGGTCGTCGAACTGTAAATGCAAAACTACCCTACTTTAAAATTGAATTTAAACAAACGTAAACAGTTACACCGCGGTTTGTAGTATGCCCACATTCAATATTTTTTTGGGAATTTCCCGATGAAAAAAAAAGAAAAAAAAAATGTTTTTTTTATTTTACCATCGTATTGTGTTAGTGATTCTGAGTATCAGGAATTTTTTTCGTTACGGATTTCATTATCACCCTGTAAAGTTTTTTTTTTCAGGAATCTATTGACTAAAATTCTTCTTTATATGTCTAACCTACAAAGTTCTATAGTTGTTGTTAAAGTAAATACGACCGATCAAGTTCATTCGAAGATTCCTTTTTTTGGGGGACTTTTTCCTATGCGGGACTCTTTTTCTAAGAACGACTCTTTCCCTATGTGGAACTCTTTCCCTTATGCGTGTAATCTGTACTCCCAAATAGAACAGGCAAAACACACTCAACCTTACATAGTCATAATAACTCTGACTTGCACTATATTTTTAAGTTTTGTCTATGTCATGTTACGTGAGATCTGCTTATCTGGATTGGGAATGTAGCCGTAATTGTATGTATTTTTTGTTGTGTCATGTATGTATGTACATGTATGTATAGCACATGAAAAATGCGCTAAAGCAAAGATAAGTTTTACCACATCCACAGCTTCTTAGCCCGGTTGACAACGAGGTCTGGCGACTCGGCTGAATACAAACCACGCTCTCAAATCTTATTGCGAAAACCAACGTTTTCCGGATTTTCGGTGCACTATAGCGCTTAGCAGGTTTTAGACGTAAGTTTCTGAACTTTGAGATTCTATCTTTTACATCAGATACATTTTTTGAAAAAGCTTCAGAAGTTATTTATAAAGTTTTCCGTGTGGTATCGGATTAGAATGAAACCTCTCCATTTCTTCCGTGGATGTCGTAAGAGGCGACTAAGGCTCAATTCACACCAGAAGACCAGCGCAGCGCGGCGTAGCGCAGCGACCCGCTCCGTGGAGAATGCGCGAGGATTCCTGCGACTGCCCGAGAAGCCGCTGGAATGCGTAGGAAATCGCTGGAAATTACATAATTGTTGACATATGTATTGACAGCGGCCGTCGCGAATACTCGAGTATCCTCGGGCATTCCCGCGACAGCTCGCGCAGTCGCACGGCTTTGTTTATGGAATGCGCTGGAATTCCCGCGGATCCGCGGGCATCCGCGCGCATCGTTAGAGTTTCTCATGCGATAATAAGTCTTATTGCAATGATAATAAGGCTGAAATTCTCATGACACTGAAACTGCGCTCCGCTACGCCGCGCTGCGCTGCTCTTCTGGTGTGAATTGAGCCTTAAGAAAAAGGTTAGGCGTGCTTTAAGAGACATGCACCTTTTTGTGTGTACTTGTGTTGCCCCTACTAAAACCAAGCCTCTCAGCATTGGGGACATTTACCACTTTACCTATACCTAAACTCTGTCCCTAGCGTTATTAACTGAAATCATCCTAATCCTAACTAATATTATAAATCGGAAAGTGAGTTTGTGTGTTTGTTTGTTTGTTCCGCTTTCACGCCGTAACTACTGAACCGATTGCTTTGAAATTTTGCAGACGTAAAGTTCCAAGTCTGGATTAAATAATAGGGTACTTTTTATCTCGGAAAAAATTGATGTTCCCGAGGGAATATTCGCTTTATACCGCAATATAACCGAATTCCACGCCGGCGAAGCCGCGGGCGGAAAGCTAGTAGTAGTAGCTTCTGTTACTATTGCTATGTCCAGAATTTTGCTCTTGGTTTCTGTTTATCTGATGCACCTGATTAACTATACAATCACGCATGTGTTACTTAATCGGTTTGGCAGAGCACACAAAGCATGACACAGACAAAACCACGCTTTCACGCTTCGCAGAGCAACTTCTAGCGTAATTAGATTCTAAACAGATGGAAGAGGTAGAATAGTGACATTTTGCTAGCCTGTTGCCTAAAGCACATTTAGACCTGTTTCCTTAGTCGCCTTTTATGACATCCATGGGAGAAATGGAGAGATGACTATCCCGACACCACACAGGTAACCCTGATTAACTCTTTGAGCCAGAAGTAAGTACTAGGAGTACAGGAGATATAAGAAGCTGTCACGTTAAAGGGCGTTTTACAAAACGCAGCCCTTCATCCCTCCATTGTGCGGGTGGGATTATATCTCTGAAAATACTGGCTGGTAAAAATCGACACGATGACTTCTGACTTGGATAAAAAGGTGAGGATAAGTTTTTGATTTTTTTTCCGACTTTAATTTTTGTTCCAGCACTGTATGCTGGATCCAGCATGCTTAAAATGCCGCTGGATCCAGCTGGATTGCTGGATGCTGGATCCAGCAATTGCAATCCCTAGCTGTAGGCTTAGCACAGCGTCACGCGCGAATGGTTTAACTTTTAATTGTTAATCCTAAAACTATGCCAAATATGGCTACAAAACGTGAATAAGTAGTGGTTTTGACAATGTAGCGTTGCGTGTGCTCTGCCTACTTCATTTGGGTATTCAGGCGAGATGTTGCCGCAATATTATGCTGAGTGCGGCCCTTTTGGCGCTATTTGGCACGGAAGTGGCATGCACATTTTAAAGTTATTATTATTTACCCGTGTGGTGCCGGGTTAGAATAGCGCCTCCCCCTTTCTTCCCGTGAATGTCGTAAGAGTCGACTCTGGGAAAGGGTTAGTGTATTGTGGGCGATGGGCTAGCAACCTGTCACTGCAATATCACGTTTAACCATCTGGATGCCCTGAAATTGCTAGATGTGGCACTGAATTCTTGAATTCATGTGCTCTGCCTACCCCTCTTGGGAATACAGGCGTGATGTATGTATGTATGTATGTATTATTTATTTATTTAGGATAATTTATTAGGGATGGGCCGAAATTCGTTTCACATTCGGTTCAACCGAAGTTCAGCAGGTTTTACCGAATTTCGGCATTCGGCCGAAATTCGGTTCATAATGCCGAACTTCGGCCGAAATTCGTCACTTCATCATCATACTACATGGCTGGGCGAATCAAAAGAATAAAATGTAGTTCTAGTTTCATAAGCTTTTTAGAAACAATATTTACTTTTACATTTATTTCGGAGTCAGAATTAAGCAAATAAAAGTCAGAATTAGGTATTAAAAAGTAGGTAGGTATTAAAAAAAATAGCAAATCAATCACGCATGTCACGGATGACGCAATAATGAGCGGCAAGGTCATTATATCAAATTGCAACTGATCGCATGAACAAGTCATGACCTGCCGCTTTGAAGAAAAGCGCCGGAATGTCAACCGAAGTTCGGCCGAACTTCGTATTCGGTGTTGTTTAATACCGAATGTTCGGCCGAAGTTCGAATTCGGTCCATTCTACATTCGGCCCATCCCTATAATTTATGTATTTTAGATAAGTTCGTTATTATGTCTGTGTCAAATTGTTGTCAACAAATGTCTTTCTTTCTTTCTTTCTTTATGTAGGCAATATTTTCCTATTTTCATACTTTTTTTAAATGAAAATTCCGGGAAAACACTTCACAAAAGTTTTCAGACGCGTACCTATATCTCGACCATTGGTTAAAATATTCACGGTCAATTGCCGACAAATCTGTATAAATACATACGTAATTACATACATACCTACATATTCTCACGCCTGTATTCCCAAGAGGGGTAGGCAGAGCACATGAATTGAAAAAAAATGTATAAATATTACTGTGTAAACTCGGGCCCACAAGGGCTAAAGATATGAAAGTAACTCTGTCTGTCTGTCTGCTACGCTTTCCCGCTTAAACCTCCCAATCGATTTTGATGAAATTTGGCACAGACAATCTTTACACCCTGAGAGAGGACATAGGCTACCTTTTATTGCGAAAAAAGGTAATGGCCAAAAATAACTATTCCACGCGGACGAAGTCGCGGGCACAGCTAGTGTAAAATAAAGCCTGCAAAATACTACAACATTAGGTTCGCAATGTCTGGGGTCACATCGGCTGTTTAAGATGAAATGAGGTTCTGATGGCGACGCGCCTGATCGGCCCTGAATTCTTTACGGTGGACGGTTCACAATGCCATTGTTGGGTTCAGGATTAGGTCCCATCATACAGAGGGGGCACAGAAATGCTCGGTTATACGGCATAATGTCTATGACGATTTCTTATGTGGCTGCCTGAAATATTATGTATTTTAGATGCTTTGAGAAGTAGGTACGTATGTATGACTGGCAGAACATAATGTACAGTAAGGGAATCTGAATGTTTAGCAGGTTGACCGCCTTCATAATTAGTTCACATTATAAGTAGGACAAACTTCACCATGAAGTTCAATATTGAGTATTTATGTCATGCAACTGGCTGGAAATAGTAATAAGGCCAATTTTAGAAGTATCTCAACCTGCTAAACATCCAACTTCCCTGACTGTACATGTGTTTTGTAAAAAAAGTAATTGAAAGAGAGAAAGAGATACACACATCATTTAGTCTATCTAACATTTCGAGAAAAATACATACGTCACACTTGTATTCTCAAACGGGATAGGTAGAGTTCACGAAATGGTGATAGAGAAAACCTTGACTCTTTCACGTTTCGTAGCCATTTCTAGCTTTTTTGTATATAAACAGATGAAAGAGGTATAATAGTGACAGGTTGCTAGCCTGTCGCCTAAAACATACCTTAACCCTTAGTTGCCTCTTACTCTTACAACATCCACGGAAGACAGAGAAATATTATTCAAACCCGACACGGGTAAAAAATCTATCTGTAGAAAATACTCTACTATTCGTTGTCGGTTTAGGTAGTTAAATCAATGTAAACAATCTTGACGTGTCTTTTTATTGAAACGTACACTTTATAAATCGAAATCTTTACATTTTACAATTTTGGTATGAAAAAATCATTTACTTTCATGATTGAATTTTATAGTGAAACGATTTTCATTTTTAGACTGTGTATTTCAATAAAAAGACATGTCAAGATTGTATATATTGTTTTAACTACCTAAACCGACAACGTATAGCATACTAAGGCTAAGGCCTTATCCTCTTTTCTCGAGAACTCGGCATAAAATTGGCTTTTCTTAACTGGTTTACCACAATAGGGCAGAATTTACATCCCATCTGGGAACGCGTTATCGGGCGAGTATGAAAATCTCAATCTAAAATTCTAATTGTTTCGGAATTCAACGAATGGCACAATCCTAGAGGTTTCAGAGTTTTTGAACTTGTTATGTAACGCGGTTTTACTTGAAATTTCAGAGAAACAGACTTTAATACACATTGTCTACATGTTATGCGTGTCTACATGTTATGCGTATTTTGATGTTATATTCTTGCCATGATTTAATTTTTAAGATAATTTAAATACCTAAAAACTCAATGTTACTTGATTGGTTGATATTGATACCTAATAGGTAATCGACATAACAAAAAAATAGCGTATCAATGACTAAAAGTTTTAACATTGAAATATTTTTTTTTTTAACTACTAAAGGTGAGGTCGGGTGTTTTAAACAAAAATGTTTTTTTTAAACCCGATTTTTTAGATGTTTTTCTTTTTTTACAATAACGAGTACAATCGATTTCAAAAGATGAAAATTTACCTATGTTTTCGTGCAAATTCTACACGGTCTATTTAATATGGTGTGTGAACAAGAGTCTCATCACGGAAAATTACATTAATGGATTCTAAGGAAATTAAAAAAAATGGGTATTCACGATTTTTTTAAATCGCCTGGTTTCCGACAGTATCACGGACAGACAGACAGACTTATTCCTCGTGTCAGTAGAAGCGGGCAATTTTGCATATTTCGCTATTAATAATTAGAGAAGTTGTATAGCGTGGAAGATGCGATTTATTCCCATTTTCAGATTCACGGAGCCGGAGTCAGCTAAGGTGGGGCCGCAGTGCGAGAACAAATTGCGGGAACCGTTTATTTTGTAAGAATGTAATTTTCATGTTAAAAATGTTAAAAACCCTAGGTAGGTAGGTGTTTCATGTGCTCCGCTTACCCCATTTGAAAATACTGACGTCATGTTTAATTAGACTTCTAATTTGACAATTAAAAGGAAAAAATGCTTTGGAATTGAAACATTTGCTATCATGTAAAACATCGCAAGTAATGTCAATACCCATATTTGAAATTTGACATTTAAATCAAATCGAACGAATGATTTACTAAAAATTGTTTCTACGTAATGCTCTCAAATTCGTAATCCAGTTTCTTACACGAAAACACTTTACCGTGACGCATGAGGTCTAGATCATTTTCGTCGATGTAGATTTATGGCGTGTTAGGGTCTCCCCACATGTCAACGCAATAAGAGCGAACAAGGCGTCAATCGGTTCGTTTCGTGTGGCCCCACGAAGCAATAGCGCTGCATGTACAACTAGTTGACAAAGGTGAAACAATCTTGATTACGTCTGCTACATTTGTGACCTCTGCGTGATTGAATGTAAAAAAATCATCTCCGCTCACTGTGGAGCCCCGCCCTTTCCGCCCCGCTGCTCCGCTCGCTCCACTGCGCGCGCGCCGCCATAAGATTTGTTTAAAGCATTTACGGGATTACGGTTAAGCTATTTATTCGCGGATTTCAGCGGCTGCGTGCAGCTTCTAAGTCATTGTTCTTGAGTTGTGATGATTAATAGGCACCGAAAAATGCGGAAAAATCGATTGAAAAAACGTGTGAATAAGTGACAACATACATGTATACATACAATCACGCCTGTGTTCCCAAATGGGGTAGGCAGACCACACGAAACGTGACACAGACAAAACCATGATTATGACTATATCACGCTTTGCAGCCACTTCTAGCATTGTTTTAGGTTTGCGAAGATAGAAGAGGTAGAATAGTGACAGGTAGCTAGCCCGTCGCCTAAAGCATACCTAAACCTATTTCCTTACTCGCCTCTCACGACATCCATGGAAGAAATGGAGAGGTTTTATTCTATCCCGACACCACACGGAAACAATTTCATGAATTTCGCTTGGGTCTGAAGTTGATGACGCGAACTTCTATGGGCAGTTTGTTTATTGGTTTTTTGATGTTGATGAAAATTACATCAAGAAACCATATCGACACCTCCTACGCAGAAGGTCGTAACGTTAAATTTGTATACAATCTGTCTGTCATATCTGTAAACTCAAATCACTGTTTCTTTAGGGTTCCGTTTCTCTAAAGGGTAAAAAGGAGACCTTATTGGTTTTACTAAGCCTTCGCCGTCTGTCTGTCTGGTAACCGGGCTGTAACTCCAGAATCGCAATGGCTGATTGTTGAAATTTTCAAAAAGTGTGTATTTCTGCTGTCGCTATAGCAACAAATATGTATAAGAATAACACTTCTCCATTTCTTCCGTGGATTTCGTAAGGCGACTAAGGAAATTGTATATGAAGGTTTAGGTCTGCTTTAGGCAACAGGCTAGCAACCACTATTATAATATCTTTTCCATCTGTTTTCAAACCTAAAATTATGCTAGAAGTGGCTGCGAAGCTTGAAATAGTCACGCATAACAGTTGCCTATATTACGTTTCGTGTGCTCTGCCCACCCCCTTTGGGGGCATAGGCGTGATTGTACACCGTGGGCCCGACGAACCCGACTAACTTTACCTATCGATTCTAGAGCCTATTTGCAATGTATAATGTACTATGACATGTAG
>BHDV01003812.1:57599-73370 GCA_005406045.1 Adoxophyes honmai | reverse complement strand
TTATTAATTAATTTTGTTCTAAAAAAATTTTTTTTTAAGATACTTAATTCGACCTATGTTGATATAACATTAATTGCTCGTTATAAATATGTTCAGGAGTCCGCTGTATCAATCTGTCGGGTTCCTCAGGCCCACGGTGTATGTACATTCATATTGACACGCCTGTATTCTCAAGAGGGGTAGGCAGAGCACGTGAATTCAAAAATCCAGTGCCACGTTTAGCAATTTCAGGGTAACCCGATGGTTAAACGTGATGTTTGTTGCAGTGACAGGTCGCTAGCTCATCGCTCACAATACACTAACCCTTTCCCAGAGTCGACTCTTACGACACCCATGGGAAGAAAGGGGGAGGTGCTATTCTAACCCGGCACCACATGTTTATTTATCATCCGTTTATTTGACTACTAGCTTTTGCCCGCGGCTCCGCTCGCGTTAAATTCGGGGTATCACAGAAGAGATAGCACACATACCAATTTATAGCTTTCTACGTTGAAAACTTCCACCCGTCATTTTAGGAAAATGGGGGGTATTGGAGAGACAGAAAGTAGCCTATGTCACTCTCCATGCCCTAAACTATCTCTACCTAAAAAATCACGTCAATCCATCGCTCCGTTTAGCCGTGAAAGACGGACAAACAAACAAACAAACATACTTTCACATTTATATATTGGTAAGGATGATATGAGCCCTTCGTGCTCGAGTCCGGCTCGCACTTGGCCTGTTTTACGACCTGCCTAACACAAGACAAAAGCCAATACGGCCTGTCCCCGAGCCTGCGCGTGATCGACGTTGATTAATGTCTGTCTGTCTGTCTCGATTAAAAAAACTTTGTGTTTCAGCGATTCCGCGGAACAAGGGTGGCGTAGAGACGGCTACTTATAAAAATACACAAGACACTCTCAATCACGCCTATATTCCAAATAGGGTAGGCAGAGCATACGATTCGCAGCTACATCTAGCATAATTTTAGGCTTGAAAATAGATTGAAAGAAAAGGTAATAATAAAGAAAAGGTATAATAGTGACGGATTGCTAGCCTGTTGTCTAAAGCAAACCTATTTCCTTAATGGTCTTTTACGACATCCACGGAAGATATACGGAGAAGTGTTATTCTTGGTTATTCTAAACCCGACTCCACACGAAAACTGTTATTCTCAAATGGAGTAAACAGAGCACACAAAACGCTACATTGAGAAACCCATGACAATTCCCGTTGCGTGGCCACATCTAGCATTTTTTGGGTTTTAAGTTGGCAGGTTGCCAGCCTGCCAATTATAATATACCATAACTTATTTATTTCCTTAGTCGCCTTTTACAATTCGGGAGGTATTTTTCTAAACGACACCGCACGGGAAGCTCAAAATATATAATAAATCCTGTCTAAAAGAAAACTAATATCGTCTCCACGCCCCTGTTGTCGCGCGACATTTGATCCGCGCGACATCTGGCGGAAGTAATGGATTTTTTCAGTTAGCTGAAGGTGAAAATTTAATCCGTGACGATAAGTGACGAAAAATACGGTTTAGCGGTCGCCAAAGGATTTGGGGCGGCTAATCAAAATTGAATTTTACGATTTTTTTTGTACGCGCTTTTTATGAGATGTTTTGTCATGTCGACGTAAAGGAGGCATGGCAATTGGTGTGTTTTTATGGGAAGATTTCGCTGTCTAGAGAGATTGTGGTAAATTGGTTCTGAAAATAATCTGTGTCGGGCTTGGAATACTTAACAGATCTCCATTTCTACCGTGGCTGTCGTAAAGGCAGTCATGGTTTTCTAACTTGTGTGGCGTGAGCTGACCTACCCTATTTGGAAATGCATAAAATATTGTTATAGTTTCAACAAAAAATTGTGACGAAAGTATAACTCCGCTGCGAGATCTTAAAATCGATTTCATGTGACATCGTGTTGAAATTCTCTCGTAAATATAGTAACTCCAAATGGGGCAGGCAAATACAAATCCTTGACTTCTCCACATTTTGTTACCAATTTTATCTAAATTTTAGGTATTAATTTAGATAAAACAGGTATAATAGTGACAGGTTTCTAGCTTGTTAACTAAACCCTCAACCTATTACTATGTTCACCACTTACGACATCTACGAAAGGAATGGAGACACATTAAAAGCCAGATATTTTTTATGAAATTATTATTATTTATAGTTGGTATGCCTTGTAAAAATGTACCAAAAGTTGAATAATCTTCCCAACGTAAGACGCCAAGTCGTATTAGGTGCATAAAACTTACAGAGCACTTTGGCAAAGTAAAGCGAATGGGAGTTCGGGAGGCGAACTTCGGCTATTGCCATCTCGTTTGCGTGCTTAGCTTATTGTTGTCGTCCTCCGAGCTGGCAAGAGGCTAGACGGGGACTATTCTGTCACTTATACGACTTTCGTGGATGGCTTTTTATGTACATCTGTGTGTTAATGTTCCCATTTTAAGTTCAGACGCAATGAGCAAGCGAAATTAAGAAACCTATATCATGAGGTGCAAGATGACTGAACTATTTAGAGTCCATCAGTTAGGTTGATGAAAAATATTGCTGGTGCGGTTTTTTTTTCATTTGCTGAACAAAAGAAGGGGGGATACAGAGCGTAAGAGTTACTACGAAGTTAGTTATTTTTTTCTAACGCGTAACGTTACCAGTGTTAAAGGGCCATAAAAGTCACTGAAACTTTCTGAGAGATGACTGGCGCTGTGAAACATTAGGACAGTGATAAAAACGGAGAAATGTACTGATAATTACATAATTTGATTACCTACATAAAAATAAGTATCGGTGCAACACAAAAAAAGACTTGATCAAAAGTAATTACTTCTAGCGACAAAGCCCCCAGGAAGTTTGATCCCATGTTTTTCCATAATCTAACTGGCGGACCAATGAGAAACAGTAAAAGTACCAATGCTCGAAGCCTCAACGCCTAATAGA
The DNA here is from genome assembly GCA_005406045.1 of Adoxophyes honmai. NCBI lineage: Eukaryota > Metazoa > Arthropoda > Insecta > Lepidoptera > Tortricidae > Adoxophyes > Adoxophyes honmai. Next base: position 70,444 of record BHDV01003812.1, on the reverse strand, counting down.
TGGCACTCATCTGTCACCTGTCTTACTATGACATAAGGTTGCAAGTGCCAAATATTGCCTAAGTCTCCAGCACAGGGACGTTTACCTTATATTTTACCTTATATTTTATTACCTTATAACCCGGTCATCATCGCTAACACGTAGGTAAAGAAGTAAATCCAAATGAAACCAAGGCAATATCGTTGACAAATGTCTATCGACACTGCAATGGCACCCCAAGTCCCGTCGGGGTTGAGTCGCTAACTGCTCAACTATTGGCTCGCTGATCGTTCCGAGTGCATTTAAAGGTTAAAACGCAATTGAAGATGGACACATACATCACGCCTGTATTCCCAAAAAACCCTTGTGGGTGGCGTAGAGACGGCTGAGTATAAAAAACGGCCAAGTGCGACTCGGATTCACGCACGAAGAGTTCCGTACCAAAAAGAGCAAAAAAGCACGTTTTTCCATGGGAGCCCCCCTTAATTATTATTATTTTGATTTTAGTATTTGTTGTTATAACGTCAACAGAAATACATCATCTCTGAAAAATTCGACTGCCTAGCTCTTACGTTTATTGAGATACAGCCTGGTGACAGACAGACAGCAAAGTCTCAGTAATAGGGTCCCGTTTTCACTCTTATTTTTTCAGTTTTATTTTTGCTTGTGTTAGGATAGTTACGAGGCGCAAGTGTTACCTGGGAACATTATGTCTGTGGTCCCAAATAGGGTAGGAAGAGCACGCAAAATGCTACATAGACAAATCCATGACTATTTCAAGTTTAATCCACTTCTAGCATATTTTTTAGGTTTAAGTTCAGAGGCGCCATAAGTAGTGAGAGGTTGCTAGCCTGTCGGCTAAAATACACCTTGACCTAGTCTTAGTCGCCTCATACGACGTCCACGGAAGAAATATAGTGGCAATATTCTAAACCCAAGACCACACGGCAAAACAATACTTAAAAGTACTTTTTCAAAAACATGCTTTTGCTTTCACAAAATTTATTTTGCAATTATAGGTTTCATGCAGGGGACGACGGTAAGATGAAGTTTGTCGCCCTTGATAGTAACCCTGTTTTTGCTTGAATACGATATGAGTCCGACTCGCTCTTAACCGGTTTTTACTGAAAAATAATTCTTATGGTTATTCTCTGTAAATAACAAATATTTTTTCTCTCATAAGTCTCACAATAAAATTGTTCTTGTATTCTTACACGGGTCACTCACGGGCATTTTACCGACGGTACGTTTCCGTCGGTTCTTGGTAATAGATAGTATCTGTTGTCAGAGACAATAATTATAATTTCTCTGAAAATAAGAGCTTCACTAGACGTCGCTTTAAAAGCGGGATCTCAACGTCATACCTACGTTTACTACGAAACTTGCACCCCTCAAATAGAGCAACACCTGAAGCTGATTTTTTGGAGGAAAACACTTTTGTGTGGACATTGCTAGTTTTTTACTCTTGAAGTCTAGGGATAGAGTCTAGTCTAGAGAAGTACATAAAGTCGACGATACAGCGTCTAGACCTACGCTATACATATTATTATACGAAATCTATTTGAATGCGTTTTTCTTTTAATTCGAAATCCAATTTCCTTGTTGTAGTTCTAAGGTACAGTTTGATACAAAATTGACGGAGTATTTCCAATTTTTTCACTCATTTGAGTTACGTACAGTCAGCGTCTGATACATGGTTACACTTTGGTACTTTGTCACTGTGATCGCAGTGACAATTTCATGCGAGAGTTCAAATATGAGGTTAATTAGAAAAGGTACTAAAGTGTATACATGTATCAGACGCTGACTGTACCTACTTAATTAAGAAAGCATGACAGATTGAAAAAGAACTATTAAAAATTCGTACCCCCAGATGCGGTAGCCTGAGCGAACGAAACGTTTCGTAGATAAACTTTTAGCATAAGCTTTAAAAAAAAGATGAAAGGGGAATATTATTGATAGTTCACTAGTCTGTCGCCTACCAGACCAAAACCTATTCCCTTGTAGCAGCTCTACGACATCTATGGAAGACATGGAGACAAACTTGAAATATACCGCACTAGCTTTTGCCAGCGGCTCCGCTCGCGTTAAATTCGGGGTATCACAGAAGAGATAGCACACATACCAATTTTATAGCTTTCTACATTAAAAACTTCCATTCCTCACTTTAGGGAAATGGGGGGTTTTGAAGAGACATAATGTAGCCTATGTCACTCTCCATGCCCTAAACTATCTCTACCTAAAAAATTAAGTCAATCCATCGCTCCGTTTAGCCGTGAAAGACGGACAAACAAACAAACAAACACACTTTCACATTTGGGCCGTTCTCCAGCCGTACGATTTTTCGTGTTCTCAAGTTCAACTACCTGTGAAATCCAAATTTTAACAGATAACCTTATAAAAAAAATATCTTACGTAATTCACACTTTATTCTGCTCAGAATAAGTCTAACAATAGTATATTCTTATTATTAAATGCGCGAAACAAAAATCTAAAGTCAGAGGAGTCCACATTTTGGCCTTGTCCCACCTCCAAAATTTGTTAGTTGATGACATATACTTCGAAAACTAAACGCGGAAACTATAGGTTTTTGTTGTTCACAGCAAGCCAATTATATGATAAATGAAATCCTATTGCCTAAATAATTATTATTACGTTAGTTTATTTTTAAAACCATTTTTAAAAAGTGTCCCGAGTTTTGCGTCTTAACCTAATTTGGCCATAAAATGCGTCGTACTGCTCAAACGCACACTCCGAGAGACATCGACGATACGTTCCTAGAAAAAGTCTATCACGCCGCGACGGCTAAATAGTGCGAACCTGTGACTTATTGTGTCGCTGCCAAATCACGAAGGAAAGAAAACAACACGATTTTTTTGTCACAGTTGAAAGTGATTACCGTTTTATTTTTTTCTCGCTTGTTTTGTTGATATATTTAACTCGGATTATTTTGACATATTAAGCAGTGTTATAATTACAGTAGAACCCGTTTAAGACGATCACGTTTAATACGATTTCTCGCTTAATACGCCACTTTACGCCAGTCCCTGCAACCTGAGACATATTTTCATACATTTCTTAACGCTTAATACGATTTGTCATCCCGTTTAATACGCCGGAGCCCGAGCCGAGGTGCTCGTATTGTCAGTCTCGAGAGATGCTTTTCGAGGCATTGGCCCCCTTCAGCGGGGTCTTCCCGCTCCCGAGTGTACCCTCAAGCCTCGATGATCGTCGTCTGTGCTACGTCAGACTTCTGGTTCTCCATTCATTGACGTCGCAACCCGGTTTTAAAATGCGTAAGGCCGGAGGTGTTCCAGTGGGCCGTCCTAAGCCGGCTAGTCACTCGAGGCGTGCAGAGTGGCTAGCCGTTCCAAGAGAAATGCCACTGGGTTCTGACCGGCTTGGATCTCCTGAATGAACAGGATCAGCTCCTGTGTCGGCACTCTCTCGCCTTCTGAAGTGTCTGAGCTTCGCTCCGTCTTCTCCTTTCCGGGGGCGGGCGGTGACCGCTTGGCTCGGCCCGGCTGTAGGTGCGGGCTGACCTCGGCGGAGGCTGCCATCTTGGCTTTTTTCCTCGGCGTTTACGCCTTCTCTATTGACAGGAACAGATCCCATAGTTGGCTTGACATGAGGAGTATATTATATACCAAAATTAAAACATGTAGTATGTTTTATCTTCCCTTTCCCGCATAATACGCTTTCTCGCTTAAGACGCGTTTTTGTCAGGGTCCCTGAGAAATCGTCTTAAGCGGGTTCTACTGTACTTACACAAAAAATATTGAGTTCTTATTATTAACCGTTTTGAAGTAATTAATTAAAAACTAAATTGCTCACGTGATTACCGCAACGGTGATTACCGTTATTTGAGTGATCTCCGTCGTTTTATAGACGTGGTTATCACTATATCGGTTATTTATTGAGTTATTACTGTAAAAAATAAGTTTTAAATAGTGTTTCTCTTGATTATGAATATTACTCTGTGCAACACAAAAAAATTTACACCTAATTAGAAAATAATAATTTCACGTATCTTTTTTCACATCAATGGTTATCATAAATTAAAATTATTATACTATTACTCAAGATGTTTATAATTCAAGGATATAAATGTATAGCATAAAGAGTCTTGTGATATCAATCAAAAAACGTGATTTCATTCCATTATTTGTACTTTTGTGATTACCGTATTATATGAAAAAAGAAAATTTTATTATCTCGATAATTATAAGGTTTAAAGTGATGCCTCCTTTTGCAAAACGTTTGAGATGTGAAGCATTATTCGATTTATTCATAAAAACACAGATTAACATAAAATGAAATTATGCTACGGAGTGTCACGCAAAACTGCCTTGCTCGTGGAATGGCCCATTTATATATTGGTACGGATTACTCCTATTTTTATTCTATCCCCTTTACTAAAAGTGGCTATGAGACGTCATCAGACAGCTATAACACGAACAAGTTCAGACAAGTCCTGACATGTCCCAAAGCTCAGCACGCCGACTCAGGCGCACTGACGCAACAAACGCGGGTTTTAAGCTCCGCTGCAAGTTTCAGCTTGGCTGGAAGTAACGCCGAGCTATATAAAAAGGGACTGAAAGGTTCCCGTATCAGTACTGTTTCGCTAGTTGACGTTTCATGTGGTGACCGGTTATAACTGGTGAAAACCGGTTATTACTAGAAAGTTTCAGATTATCGTCGTAAAGGCGCTTGAGTGGATTTTGATGCTATGTGAAGGAGATGGTTTGTTCTTATTGTGGGAAAGAGACAGATGTATTGTGACGTGTATGTGCATTTGTTATCTGTGTAGTGTTCGCTTTTCAGTGGTGCAAGTTTCCTGTGCGGTGTTTGGATAGAAAAACACTTCTCCGTTTCTTCCGTGGATGTCGTAAGAGGCGATTAAGGATACAGGTTTAGGTAAGGTGGCTGCAAAGCGTGAATAGTCTTAATCATGGTTTATTATACACTAAAATAGCAATTCAGGGTTGTGTTGTGTTTAGAATAACACCTCTCTATTTCTTCCGTGGATATCGTAATAGGTGACTAAGGAAATAGGTTTATAGTTCCTTTTTTTTTATTGACCTTACGGGAAAGCAATGTTTCATAGCTTTTCAGGTCACTGCGCCCTGTGTTACGCACATGCAATCGTTCGACATTGCCATATTACGCGATTGCCTTACAGCCGTAGTACAAAAGACAGATTAAAAAAATACATGCAAATTCCGGGAAAAAAACTTCACAGCGGTTTTCAAACGCGTTTACCCGAGCAATAGTTAAAATGTTTACGGTAAATTACCGGCCATCTTGTTTAAGAATGGTATTAATTGACAAAAGCTATCAAAATGTCACATGACTGTGCAATAGTACCTAAGTAATTGGTAATTATGGGGTATATTTTATAAGTTTTCCCGTGTGGTGCCGGGTTAGAATAGCACCTCCCCCTTTCTTCCCGTGGGTGTCGTAAGAGGGGACTAAGGACATAGGTTTGGAAACGACTACGCTTTAGGCGACAGGCTACTGCAATACTAATTTCCAGTTTTACCTAAAAAAACCTGAGAAAAAAAACAAGTTCTGTCCGTTAAAAGTCTAATCTCACCTAAGCGGACTAGATGTTCAAATCCGCACATATCTTCCAGAACATCTCAAGCTAATTATAAAAGCCAGTAAAAGCCCTATAAATAACTAGAAATGAGATAGATAAATGTGAAATGCGAATAGGCCATTCATTTCCCAAGACGCGTAGGGTAATGTATATTCTAATATATTTTTGGGACTTTTCGTGTTTGCCGGCCCGTAAGGCGGTCGGTTTAGGGAGGGGATCAATACCGTTTCGTTTATGTCGATGATTCTATTTAAACATCGCTTGGTGCTCGATAAACTTGCCGGCATAGATGTTGTATACAAAATAATAATGTTAAAGATAGATCTTTAAACAGAAATTTTGAAAAAACTGTGATAGCTGTGAACCCACGATCCTATTTTTTAAAGTATGGACTACCAGACTACTACGGTTTAGTGAGATTTTCAGTATTGACCCTGTGAGAGATAAATGTTACAACGCTTTTCAAGTCATTGCTGTTCGAAATTACGGTGATCGCAATTGCGATGCTACGCGGCGCGGTTGACCAAGAGCGACCAAGAATGGGCGATTTTTAATTATTTATTTTCAATTTATAGGAAGAAAACATGAGTTTTCAGAGGCATATACCCGACCATTGGTTAACTTATTTACGTCAATTTTCGGCCACTTTGTAAGTACGTTCATACATGAAATTGGTAAAAGCATAAATATCGTCGTGGATTAGTTTTTTGTATAACACGTGCTCGTCTTAACACCTTTAGGAACACAAGCGTAATGTTTGATATTAAATGTTTCGTATAAATTATCAACCGACTTTTAAAAACCTTAATCTCTGATTTTATCGATATCTGTTAATCCCGTGTGCCCCGCCCTAGCTGACCCCGTATTTACTCTGCACCTCGCCAGTTCATCTTCACGTTTTTTCCCTCTTTTTACCGGAAAAGGCAAAAAAACAGGAAACCGCTCTAGTAATGAGTGCAAAAAAGCTAAAAGATCGCTCCCCATTCAGAGATACGGCTTTTTCCAACCCTGCCCGTAGAGAATGGGACGTTTCATTTTAGCAGTATTATAGCATCATACTCTACTTTTAGGCTACTTTAGGAATATTCTTTTAGGTCTTTCTTATTAACTTAGGATCTGTTTCTGGCGTATCCATTTTTGCTTTAAGTGTGTTTTTGTGTGTCGGATTAGAACGACATGGTGTGGAGTCGGATTGAAAATTTAACAACTGCCCGTTAGACAGTTTGGGCTCAAATTTATTTTCCATTATGTTTATGATTTAAATTACAAAATTAAAATTTAGTGCAAATACTAACCAGGGCTTTATCGTGATGGATGGAGTAATTTTGGAATTACGACCTAGCTCTATTATTAGGGCACTTGGGAAAAAAAAGTATTTTGTATTTTTTTTAACAGACGTACAGAGATTGTCAGAAAAAATAGTCCAAAAAATAGTGTGGACTTTTGGTTCAGAAATAGATCACCCTTAGATATATCTGGAATCCGAATCACACCCATGTATGTTACATATTTTTTTGTAGTTTACGAGTTACCACTTTTTTCCTTGTTTCGTAGGTTGCTAGCCTTAGCTATAGGCACTTTAAATAAAACATGCATTTAATCAAATACCCTCGCAATCTCCTCACAAACGTCTAATGAAACACTCCTAATTCCAGGAATGCTTCTAGATGACGTCACTAAATAATTTAGCACGTGTGACGTCACGCGTGGCACGCACCCGTAAATCAGTATGCCCTGTTGGGCTCTTTAATTAATTCCCGAATAGCTCGAGTAATGTATGTGATACATTTAAAATTAATTTGTACGCGTGCTGGTGACGTCTGATGTCTGTGGGAATGGGGGCAGAACTAGGTATAGTCTGTATTTTTATTCAGAGATGATAAAATGACAGCTGGTGTTGCCAGTTTTTCAGGCATACATTCATCACGCCCTGTATTCTCAAATGGGGTACACGGAGAGTGACATAGGCTACTTTTTATCCCGGAAAAAATTAATGTTCCCGAGGGAAAACAAAAATATAGTTTGCTTGATAGATCGATATCGATCGATGATAGATCGATATCAATCGATAACCGATCGATAGATGATAGATCGATGGCGCCGTGTGTCGTTTGAAACGAGAAGTTTTCTTATAGTTGTGCTTTATACCGCAATATAACCGAGTTCCACGCGGGCGGAGCCGCGGGCGGAAAGCTAGTACCTTATATTTTAAACGATGGGCTGGCAACCTGTCACTATTATACCTTAAAAAATATGCCAGTCCAGTAGTGGCGAGACGTGTAATAGTCTTGGTTTGGTCTTGTAACTCTTGTAGCGTTTCGTTTGCTCTGCCTACCCCATTATGGAACACAACCGTGACATATCCATGTATGTATTTCAAAGATGTGTAAAATGAAACGCCAATAGCTACAAACGGCCATACCTAACCCTAAATCTTCACATGCCCGAATTAAAATTGGGTAAATTTTACACATAGGGTAAATTTACATGGAATTAGGCTGCCCAAGATCCCTTGTTCCCCAATTTGTTGGCGACTTGCGTCGGCCCAAATTGTCTTACAGCCCTCATCATGCCAAAATCCAATTACGCGTGCACTGATTGTCTCCTAACAATATTCTAATAGACAAGGATTTGTAGGGATTTTCAATAATTGCTAGCCGGGAAGTTGGGGGGGTTAATGTGGTTTAGTATTTTGGCCAAAAAGTTATGGAGTGACAAGTGGGTAGTGTGTGGAAATCGAGGACTTGATTGACGAAGACTCAGACACATATCATACACGCATAGGAACATGCATAAAAATGTAACTTTTTTAACCAAGGACACACTACACTTTTTGTTTTTTTTTAGTTGAGACCAGGTATTTAAATAAAAATGTGATTTCCAATAACTACTTAATCCGGAAGTAGGCAAAGACTGTCTTAACATCGTTTTTTTTATTGAAATTATTACTCTTTTGTATATTATCTTCTTTTTCTTTTTGTTTTGATATGAATGATATGAATTTGGTATTTTTTGGCGTGTGGTGGGTTTAAAATGACACCTCTCCATTTTTTACATGGACAAAGGAAATTAATTTAGGTAAGCCTTAAGCGACAGGATAGCAACCTTAAAATTATGCTAGAAATAGCTGCGAAACGTGAAAAAGTCATGGCTTTGTCTTTACGTCATTTTTCGTGTGCTCTCCACCCTAACAAAGTTTTGACGTTCCGTCGCATAATATTCCGAGTTTCTCTCTGAAGACTTTGGTCCCCAGATAAAACATCTGCTTGGAGAGATATCCCCATTAGAGTCTTTCCCACAACATGGAGAGATATCCCCATTAGAGTCTTTCTCACAACATCATGTCGACATCGAGACTAACGAGACCGACTGTTGAAACTTTCGACTCTGAACGCAGTTTAACTTTAAAACCAGTTTAAACCTAAATCACTAGTTGCTAGTGTTCACTGGCTTGTCGGACACAGGCAAATCTGCGGGCAACGACGGGGCATTTGCTAGCACATGATTTATGGCCTCTGTTATCGACACGACGCAGCCTACCCTTCTACGGACGACAAGGGACAGGAGTGGCGAGGAGAGTGCCCATATTTTGTTGTAATATTTTTTTTAATAGACAGTGACAGATAGTGTCGTGTAGAGTCAGATTAACACCTCTCCATTTCTTCCGTGAATGTCGTAGGCAAGGACATAGGCTAAGGTATATTTTAGGCGACAGGGTAGCAACCCGTCACAACAACTCAAACCCTAAAAATATGCTAGAAGTGCCCATGAAACATGAAATAGTCATGGTTTTGTCTATGTAAGTACGTTTTGTTTGCTCAGCCTACCCCTTTTGGGAACATAAGCGTGTGTGTATGTACATGTATGTATGACTGGTTAGTATAGTTATCTTGCGCGAACCTCCATCGCGCCTTGATGAGCTTAGCTGGCAAATAATTGTGATGACTATAATAGAGACCGGATTATTATGCAAGCCCGTTTCGAGGAATATTGCGTATTTATGTAAAACTAGCTTTTGCCCGCGGCTCCGCTCGCGTTAAATTCGGGGTATCACAGAAGAGATAGCACACATACCAATTTATAACTTTCTACATTGAAAACTTCCACCCCTCACTTTAGGGAAATGGGGGGTTTTGAAGAGACAAAAGCTATGTCACTCTCCATGCCCTAAACTATCTCTACCTAAAAAATCACGTCAATCCATCGCTCCGCTTAGCCGTGAAAGACGGACAAACAAACAAACAAACACACTTTCACATTTATATATTGGTACAGATTACTCTGATGACGCACATTTTCAGTATTTTGTATTATTTTTGGAAGGAAAATTACGCTTTACTATCGAGTTAAGGCGGTAAATGTATAGGATCAGATAGAGACACATAATTTTAACTAAACACCAGGATTTGTGCCAGATTGTCCATTTGTACTTATTTACACGTTAGACAATAATTTATTGTTACTGATATAGTTATACATTACTTTAAGTTCAATTTACTACAAAAAAATTGAAAATTTTATTTTGTATTTTAATCTGCATTTTTCATGCACATTTAAAGTATTTTTCGTGCCTATTTGCACATATATTTCATGCTTTTTATGTTGCAACCCGTCTCTAGTGAATCATTAGTAGTGATGACGTACCAAATTGCATAGAATTTAAATTTAACCCGCTCCATGCTGCCCCTGTTCCGCGCCTAAATCGCGGTCCACTAGTGCGTGTGCAGGGCTGCGATTTTTTGTAAGATTTTCCGCGCGATTGCGTCTGCGCCCTGCGACTGATTAATTGACTATTGATTAGGAGGGGCTTCCCAAAATGGCGGGGTTTGCAATATTGTGCTCAAAATTACTTGGAAGTTTCGGATAGTTTGACTTTGTCTTGTTAAAAGAACCTTTTGCTTATAATAACACTTTCTTTTAATTACTCTATGTATTTCCTTAGACATCCGAGGAATAAAATGTAGACGCCACACGACAAAAATTATGCTGCAAGTTGCTACGAAACGTAGTACTCTTGGTCTTGTCTATGTAGTAGCGTTTCGTGTGCTCTGCCTACCCCATTTGGGAATGTAAATGAATGGTTATTGTAATGTTCTTTAAACAAATGGTTTTACCATTTGCGGTGACGCCTTGGGTATACTTAAAAATGTGTAAGGATTTGACCGTTAAAATTAACCTTTCGTATGCTACGGAGCAGATTTGCTCCATTTTAAGGATATATTTTTTTATTTTTATTTTAATCACCATAATTTGTAGATATTGAAACAGAAGAGGCTCGAATGCAGTATATTTTTCATCTCCCGCATACGAGGGGTTAAAAGTCAAATGTCTATCACAAATGGACCATAGATATTTACGGAGATAAGAAGATAACAGATGATTATTTACTGGTATTATGGTTCATTCTTTCTCTAGGACTGAATAAACTTGAAAAAATACTAAATGGGAAATATACACAGCGGCAAAAAGTCACGGACGTCAGTACGAGTATATTAGCGTTTATCCCCGGTTTATACGTAAAAAGTATAACGTCGTTTCTTTCTTTCAAGCTTGGTTAGAGCGAGACACATTTTTTCATGTTGGGCATAAACCTAAATCTTTTACATAAACATACCATTGAACATAGGAACCCATACTCAGTCGAACGTACAGATCTATATGGCTAAATTTTTTAAGCTGGCAACTCGTAAATAGATGCATCTAATCGAAAAAACTTGCAACATCGGCTTGTCGATATCGGCCCAGTGATGCATGCAACGGTTAAAAATGCTTCGCTCGTTTAAAAAATCGTTCGGACATAGCTAAAACCTAACCGTGTAACGCCGGGTGTAGAATAAGCAAATAAAGTATGTTTTAGGCACCAGGCTAGCAACCTGCCACTTATTTAGCCTAAAAACTAAAAAAAAACGTGGCCACAAGACGTGGAATAGTCATGATTTTGCCCATGCAATATTTCATGTGCTCTGTCAACCCTGTTAGGGTATATATGCGTGATGTATCAATCTCTCCTTGAAAAAAAAATAAGCAAAATTCTCTTAAAATTTATCTATCTCGTATACAACTGGCCGCTAAGCCTGTATAAACTCGTAAAAAAAAAAAAAAAAAAACCGTTAAAAATCTATATTCGTAATTGGAACTAACGTTCGACGCGTCAAATCCGGGCCGGTGATCCGTGAACCGGTTACGCGACGCGTCAAACGCACGCGGGACAACTAACTGATACATTTTGAGTTTGGATTAATTTGGGGTGCGTGGTTTCGATGTGTCGTACAAGTCATGCTTTATTGTTTGTATTTGAATTTGTAGTTCCATTGGGCATTTTTATTTGAATAATGCAGATAAATAGAACAAGCGAAGAAAAAGAAGGGTTGTCAATTTGAAGACCGAATTTTGAGTTAAAGAAATGTCAGCTTTTTTTTTGTGATAAATAAGAAACAGTTCTAACAACTGGATAAGATTTTATTAATTTTATGTGTTATGGCAGTTTTATTACAGTTTAGGGCAAGTGTGATAATGTGATGTATTTTTTAAACACAAATAGCTAAAAACACATAGATTTTGTAACTAAAACAATCAAATTTTAGGTATTAACTTCTCTACAAGGTTAATAAACTAAAGTACGCCAAGCTACGCAGCACACGTCAACACATAACGTTAGAAACATATAACTAAGTAATTTAGTTGATTAAATACTTACTACATATACAGCCGTCGCTCTGTAATGTCAAATATGACTTGAGCGACGACCGCAAACCGCCAATTTGACTTGCAAGTGTGATCAAAGATGGCGCTTCTCAATTTGTCCTCTGACGCTAATATTTGCTAGCGAAGGCCGGTGACACAGGTAAACTAGAGTTTAATCTTGGTTTAAGTCAAGCATAATGAAGCTCATTGAAATGTTACACTGATTCTAAGGTTTGACGCATTTTTTCGGGACCCTGTAGCCTGTACTGTTGTCACTTGTTTATTAATGATACTGTACTTATTCGGAGGTATAAAACAATAATTGTAAAGCTGATGTAGGGCCAATAGCAATAAATACAGTGGTGGACAGATAATTAGAAACACTCCATACAATCACGTAAACAACCAACATGAACTAGCGGTAGTAGTAAAAGAAACATAAATAAGGTATAATTCATCATGCAGTAATATAGCCACAACATTAAAATATGTATAGAACGAAAAAAAAGACAACAGAATTTTATCATTTTGCTTTAAAGTTAGTTTATACATTGGTAACTTGAATTTCCGTTACTGGCCG
>BHDV01003812.1:3418-54709 GCA_005406045.1 Adoxophyes honmai | reverse complement strand
TTGTAGATCTCGCTATAGTTATGGCTGTGTAGGGGTATGGCCATATTTTTCGGCTGGCCATATTCGACCCAGGTACCTTATATAGCATTTCTTGTGCTCTGTCTTCACCATTTGGGAGCACAGGAGTGATATTGTATATCTATATGGCTAACCTCTATGCATTTCAAACAATGCCTTCATAAGTAAACTTCAATTTCTCCGAACAGTTGACAAATGACAGTCGTTCCTATTCCGCCGTCCATCGAAACCATTTCTCATGTTTAACGCATTTCAAAATCCCACACCAGGGCCCTATTATGAATGCGCGCCGCACGACTCCGTTGGCAATCGTCCAGCCGATTTCAGTTTTCACGGTTCGGTCGTCCTGTCGATAACTATCGGACGCGTGGTGAATTCGATCGCTTCGAGAATAGCGCCTGGATTTTTTAATGGTGGATTTAGATGAGGTTTTTTTATGCGTGTGAATAGAGGTGGCGTAGGTTAGGTGAATCTTTGGCCAAAAGTCAAGCATGCAAAATTTTTGTGTCATAACTTTTAAAGATAAAAGTGACAAAATAATAGTAGGTAGAGCACACGAAACGTTACACAGACAAGCCACGCCAATTCCACGTCTATTGACCATTTTCAGCATAATTTTGGGTTAAATAAACAGATGATAGATGTACTATAGTGTGAGTGAGGTTGCTAGCCTGTCGCCTAATACATACATACATATTCTCACGCCTGTATTCCCAAGAGGGGTAGGCAGAGCACATGAATCCGAAAATCCAGTGCCACGTTTAGCAATTTCAGGGTTACCAGATGGTTCAACGTGATATTGTAGTGACAGGTTGCTAGCCCATCGCCCACAATACACTAACCCTTTCCCAGAGTCGACTCGCCTAAAGCATACCTAAACCTAAAGGAAATATCCTTAGATGATATCCACGGAAGAAATGGAAGAGTTATTCTAAACCCGACGCCACACGGGCTCGCAATAAGAAGTTAAAAAAAATACGTAAAAAATTCATATCTAAAATAAACCCACTTCCAATCCAAAAAAGAGCTACTGCCATTTTCATTGATGCAAATGTAATTCACACATACTAGCTGAATCATTCCGTTTAGAATGTTACCCATCTCAAGGCATCAGACAGCTCACAGCAAATGAGACCTAGACATCAAGCTAATGCCTATAGGTACTCTAATTACTTAGACCTAAATCGCATCATCTAGCCGACTGGCTTGCCAGCCAAAGACGGATTTAACTGAGTACTATTAACTGGGATTTAGTAGTGATTTAACTAAGATTCTGAAAATGTGAGGCAGTCTTAAGTGAAGTAAAATTAAAAAATGGTTCGGAAAAAAATACAGGACGACACAATTTATTTAATAATGAACCAAGGAAAATGACGATGAGCATCAAAAAAAAAAATTGTCTATGCTTCTTAAAAAAATTTTCCCCGTGTGGTGCCGGTTTAGAGTAGCACCACCCCCTTTCTTCCCGAGGGTGTCATAAGAGTCGACTCTGGGAAAAGGTTAGTGTATTGTGGGCGATGGGCTAGCAACCTGTCACTGCAATATCACGTTTAACTATCTGGTTACCCTGCAATTGCTAAACGTGGCACTGGATTTTCTAATTCATATGCTCTGCCTACCCCTCTTGGGAATACTTTCGTGATAATATGTATGTGATGTATGTATGTATGCTTCTTAAAAACAGTGTACTTACACTACAGAGGCGGTATGGTCTCTGACCTTAGCCTGTTGTAACGGGCAAATTAGAAAAGAAAAACAAAATGCTGACCAAGGATGCTGACTCATTCTATTCCACACTGCCAATAAATCAGCGTGTTGCTCCCAACTTTATTCTAAAAACAAAATATATTAAAAAGTAAACATTCCAATTTTTAATTCCAACCGGCCAGTATTTCAGCGAAAATAATTAGCGTAGACCGTTGTTCAAATTTTATACGCCGCTGGTTCGCAACGTTTCTTGTATTAAGTTTTGGAAAATATTTTTAGTGCTGGCTGAATATAAAAAGTCGTGTGCCGACCCCCGTGCAGCGGGCGGAAAGAGCGCTACGTGATTTTAATATGCCATGAGACTGCTATGTGTGAGGAACATAACGGAATGGTTGTTGGATTTCGGTGGGAAATAGTGAAAGGATTTTTCTTAGAATTTAAGGGATATGTTGGCTAGATTTTGTATTTGGCGCTGCGATAGTTTCATAGATTACGGAGAGTTTTACTTAGGTTTTTGGCAAGTTCGAAGTGACTTAAAACGTAGGTTATTTTTTCCTACGTTGTCTTGCCTAGGAGGCATGGGGCTTGTTATGAAATAATTTCATTAAAAATAAAGGAAACATTCCAACAGAAAAAAATCTATGATTAATCTACAACTTTTCCAATTTTTTGGTCGATGAATACGCTAGAAGCAAATAATTGTAGTAGGAAAGATCAAATGTATGGTACGCCTCCCCAACTACTAGCCCGTTCAAACAAATCATAAGACTGGGCTTCTAAGTCAATAATTGTTAGTGTCCGACCGAAGCTTCGGCTTCGGCTTCGGCTTCGGCCACCTTCGGCCAAAAAATCCACCTTCGGCCAAACCTTCGGCTTCGGCCAAAATTTGGCCGAAGCTTTGGCCGAAGCCGAAGGTTTGCAAATTGTGATTTGAAATTGAACGAACGATGCCAGAGCGAGACGGATAGTGCGCAGCGCTTAGCAGAACAGCGTTTCGCCGACCCGATCGCATTGCTTGCAGTTAATCTTATAAATAACTGACAAAACATAACATAACAACATAGTCACACTTGATTTCGAAGCGAAAACTGCAGAAAATTTACTGCTGTTTTTTTTTACTATTTGCAAATTCTCTCATTTCTTTGGGTCAACACACCTTCGGCTTCGGCTTCGGCTTCGGCCGAAGGTTTTCATGAAAGCCGATTAATCGGCTTCGGCTTCGGCTTCGGCCGAAATTGTACCTTCGGTCGGACACTAATAATTGTATTCCCCGTGTGGTTTCGGGTTTAGAATAACATCTCTCCATTCTTCCGTGGATGTCGTAGGAGGCGACTAAGGAATCAGGTTAAGGTATAATTTAGGCGACAGGCTAGCAACTTGTCACTATTATTCCTTCAACTCAAAACCCAGAAAATATGCAGGAAGTGGCCACGAATAAAAATAACTATATTTTTGCATATGTAGAGCACGTGCTCTGCCTACTCTAAGGGAATACAGGCGTGATGTGATAGTTTGATGTCCACAGGAGACACCTCTCCTGTTGTAAAGACAGGACTAAACATGTTCGGGAGTAGACCTTCTATACGTAGCACTACCTACCGTGATAGGGCTCCGGTTCGAGGACGGGTGCTCTGTACCGTGCGTGTGACGTCTGACTGAACCGACGCGCCGTATGCCACAGACCTAGGCATTCTGTAGAATAGACCTTGGTTATTAATAACAAATTTTCAGAGCTACTTATGTAAACACAGACACGTACCATCGTGAACAGGGATTGTTGAGCCACTTACCTATGTTTGTAACTTGGGCGTGTAATACTAATCCAATAGCTGACATCTAGTCGGTCACATCGGTCATTGATTACACGTCTAAATTGCGAACAGTGATGTGGCTCAAAAATCCCGGTTCGTGACTGTACATCACGCTTGTTTTCTCAATTGAAGGCAAAGTACACGAAACGCTACATAGACAAATCCATGACTATTTTAAGTTTCGTAGCCACTTCCAACACATTTTTTTAGATTTCAGAGGTACAGTGACAGTGACAGGTTGCTAGCCTGTCATCTAAAATATACCTCGACCTATTTCCTTAAACGCCTCTTACGACATCCACGTAAGAAATTGAGAGTTTTTATAAACCCAAACGCACTGACCGCAGAAACGGGTAGTAGCGTCACGGTATCCGTTGTAATATTAGGAATTAAATGAGAGAGCGCACATTGCACCACCCGGGAACTATAGCATACTTTTTAGGCTTTACGTTAATAGGTACAATAGTGACGGGTTGCTAGCCTAAAATATACCTCAACCTATTTCCTTAGTTTCCTCTAACATTTCCTTGGTTATTGATGTATTGCGAGTCTTAGGTACGAAGGCCCGTGTGGTGCCGGGTTAGAATAGCACCTCCCCCTTTCTTCCCGTGGGTGTCGTAAGAGGTCGACTCTGGGAAAGGGTTAGTGTTTTGTGGGCGATGGGCTAGTAACTTTCACTACAATATATCGTTACCCTGAAATTTCGAAACGTGGCACTGGATTTTTGAATTCATGTGCTCTGCCTACCCCTCCTGGGAATACTGGCGTGAGAATATGTATGTATATGTATGTAAGAGAAGGCACGTGCGTCTTTGCTAAGTCTATGCGGCAATCCGTTGACCGCGACACATGTCCGCCAGGAGAGCCCTAAACCATTGTGCTGCTGCAAAACGAAGCCTTGAATATGGGCGCATGTAGTTTACAAACCTGGACGTATGGTTCAATACAGATTAATGAGTCATGTTTAGATTTAGAGGCATGAATAGACGTGTATGTCAAAAAAATAAGTACAGCTAAGTATTTAATTTGACGGCCGGATAGCCCAGCGGGTTCGATCCCCGGTCGGGGCAGATGTTTGTATGATGAATACGAATGTTTGCTTTCGAGTCTTGGATGTTTATCTGTATATAAGTAAGTTTATCCGTTGTCTAGTACCCATAACACAGGCATTAAATTGCCTACTTTGGGACTAGGTGATTGGTGTAAAAAAATTGTCCAGTGATATTTATTTATTTATTTATTATTTATTTATTTAATACCCGGTGTCGGGTTTAGAATAATATCGCTCCATTTCTTCCGTGGATGTTGTGAGAGGCGACAGTCCAGCAACTTGTTACTATTGTAGCTCGAAACTTAAATCCTAAACAATATTCTAGAAGCGGATGCGAAACGTGAAATAGTGATGGATTTGTCTATGTAGCGTTTCGTGTGCTCTGCCTATCCCGTTTGGGAATACAGGCGTGATGTATGTACCCATGTATGTATAGTCGTTACTAATATATTTCTAGTCCCGTGTACGATCGGCTTTAGAATAACACTTTTGCATTTCTCCCGTGGATGTCGGAAGAGGTGACTAAGAAACTAGGTTTAAGTATGTTTCAGGCGACATCCTTGTCACTATACCTCTTATACCGATTTTTAACACATTCAGAACCAAGGACTTCTTGAAAACATTCGCGAGATACCGAGAACCCGGTAGCCGGGTTCATTTTGTTATAGCTATAGACTACTCGGTTCCGCGCAGATGTTTTGATTTTAGGCTTGGTCGTGAATGTGTTAACCTGAAATCGTCGCCTATCCTAGGAATACAGGCGCTATGTTTATGTATGGATGAGCTCGTTGAACTATACAAGCCTGTGTTTTAGTAACCAGGGCTCTTGACATCTGTAAGTAAACCCCTAACACGACAAGCCTGTACTCGAAATATCTTACGTATCAAGACAACCGTCTACAATTCAATATCATAACATCCTAATCCCATACAAAATGCATGAGCCTCTTTAATTGCCCCCACAAATTATACATTCACGCCCGGAGCGCTGCGGTCAACATAACTAGCTACACAAAGCAAACATTAGTCCGGCCATGCATTATTGTCAAGCTCCATCCAAACATATCCAGCTTGCTCTACCTACCCTTCCAATATACGCCTTGCACGGCAGTCGCAAAGGCCAAGTTCCATCAACAACAGATCTACATACTCTGTTTACACTCTGCGTGGTTTTGTACATGCTAATGTGACCAGTTATTATTTTTGCCAGAGAGACTTCTGCGGAATTATGTGGTTAAATGAAGTTTTTAGTGTTTTACAAGTTTCAAATTATATAAGATGGAATAACACAAAATAATCTAAGAAATCAGTGGCGTGAATTCTAGTTTCTGTATTTATATTTATCGACTGAACAAATTTGTTTTAAAACGTCGGGTCTTGTTTTTAGATGTGTATTTATTTTCGTAATTAAAATAGCTTTCATAACTTCGACACTCAATGTGTTTTGTCACTTGTCCATATTTATGTTGTCCATATTTTGTTAAGCGCGGGGCCTTGCCACTTTTCGAGCGAGAAAAATACATTTTAAATTATCTTTGGTCTGTTTGCAAAAGCGGGACAATAGGCTAGTAGACAAAAAAACTATTTAGTTCGTTAGATAGATTACCAAAAAATGACACACACATTTTTTTTTCTTTATTTGACAAACGAAAAATGACGAGAATACAGCGCTTAAAAGTTGCACGTAACGTCATGCCTCGGTACAATTTTTACCGAGTCGTGACGTCACAAGCCCCCACTCCGGAAGTTTAATGATTTATAACTTTGTCGATGTTTAGTCATTTGATAAAAAAAATGTGTGTCATATTTTTCCATAACCTAACGAACGGACTAATTAGAGTTACATTTTTCTCACGGGGTACACCGGGACATCTGAAAGCGGGATTATCCGCCCAAAGCGGGACGTGTGGTCACGTCAACATGCATTGAGTGTAAGACTACGCACCGGTGCGCCGCTCGGCTCGGCTGTGACAAAGATTCGAAGCAGTGCCGCGCTGTATTAATAACGCCGAGTTTTCCGGTCGCATGCGCAGGTGCAGCGGAAAATTAAAATGGCGGGTTTTAGAGGTAAAGGTAATTATAGAAATTGGAGGTAAAATTGATTCGAATGTTTTAAAAGCGATCAGGTGATCGATTAGCGCCTTTTTGCTTTTGTTTTATGTATGTAACTCTTTATTGTACAAAATAAACACATGACAAAATAACAAGTACAAAACAAAACACAAGTACAAAGGCGAAGATATCCCTAAAGGGATCTCTTCCTGCTGACCTGCTGTTTTCTTAATGGTGACACAAATATTTTGACCATTAAAATCAGCGAAGTATTTTTGTTAATTCTTCTGGTCGACTTACTTAATAAATCAATGAGCGTGAGGTGAGAAGGCTCCAAAAGTGGTTCCTTTTTTACTGCGCAAGACATGCATCGTCAGTTTTGAATAGATTTTCTTGTACTTGGCTAACTCGCTAGGCGTCTAAATTATCAAACCAGATCAGTTGTGTTATTTTCTATCGAATTCATCGTGAATTCGTCGTTGAGCGCAAAGTCGAAGTTTCAAAATGTGATGTCATGATTATAGTATGGAAGACTGCTTGAGCTGTTCTCGTGAACTTGTTCAACGTCTTATGTTAGAGAATATTATTCGATAGCATAAGGTGGGTCATAACAAAAAATAAGTTAGGACTTCTGTGGATACGAGAAAAGGTAAGGTTTCATAGCAAATAATTGTAGTAGAGAAAATTAAGCGTAAGTAGGACGACTAGCCCATAAAATAAATCATAAGATTGATCTTTCTAAGTCACAAATTTTATTTCTACAGTAGAGACTCTCTTTTTTATTATCATACTTATGATCTCATCATTATTCTACATATACATACAAACATATTCAGGCCTCTTTCCTACACGATTAGGCGGATACTACTTTGTTTCACTTGTTACAATCCTGACATACCTTTTTTGCTTCATCCACACTCATTAATCTCTTTTATACTAGCTCGTTGGTTTCGGGTATCCTTGACCTGATTTTTTCCAATACATCCCCAATATTACAACCCTACCCAGGTAAATCTGTTTTGCAAATCTTTCACCAATACTCTCTTCATGACCAAACCAACTTAGCACACCTTTCTCTATCCGTGTCACTGGTAGGTGTTCTATTTACCTTCCTTATTACATATGTATAGTACACCTCTATCCATCTCGGGTATTACAACGGTGTAAAGGCTTGTTTCCTCGTCCTTATGTAAACAGAGTGGTTATTTATATGCTCCTGACTGAGGGATGACTTCCAAGGGGTGTTGAAGTTATAAAAAATTTAAATACTGAACAGAAACTGTACTGTAACCATAGAGCGAGTGTAAATGATTTTAATGGCCCAAAAACATGAGAATGAGGCTAGGATAATTGGTCCCTATCACCAGTAAGACAGTAAGCCCAAGTGATTTGTAATTTATATGTAGGTATGGTATATGTAGGTTTATCGTCACTGAGAGAATCAACAGTTGAAAACAATTACAAATTGTTTTCAATTACCTACCCAGAAACAAATTGCAATACTCTTCAATCTTAACTTGGTCTTACAGGTATTTCATAAAGTACGCAGTACCTATTAATGCCTCTTATGTAGCAGTCATTTAATAACTATAATACCTGGCAGCCCTAGGTCCAGCCTGAGGTTATTCAGCTTTACAAAATTACACTTTCCGCCCATTAGGCCTATCCAAGTTACACCCTTTGTTGCCTCCGCAGCGCATGCAGATTTTGCTGCCGGTGAGGACACGGTAATAGGAGCACTTAATTTATCTCCGTTGATCAGCATTTAGAGTAATAAAGGCAAGTTGGACAGTTTAGATTAATTTTTTGGCTTATTTGGTTGTCTTGGTCAGGAATCGGACTAGCTAAAGCGAGATTTTTAAACCAATCACGTATCATACTACACAAACAGATAATAATATTATTTTCCCTAATTGAACCTACCCCATCTACCGACAGAGCACATGAAATACTACATAGTCAAAACCATGACTATCTCACGGCATAACCACTTCTATAAGCATTTGTCGCATATATCTTTATTTTCTATCTTTATATCTTATAATTATCTTTATAGCATATAATTATCTTTAGGGTTTAAGTTTAACTATAGTGGCAAGTTGTTAGACAGTCGCCCAAAATATACATTAACAAATTTCTTATTCGCCTCGTACGACATCTATGGAAATGGAGAAGTATTAGTTAGTATCTTTAAAGGTTCCTTTAGGGACAGTCTAATATAACTTTTTGACCAAACCGCCTTTAAACAGTGCCCAATTCGTATAAGCTAATCAGTGAACAATTTTGGCTAACCGCTAAACAAATTAGCGTCAAGCCATTGCTGGTTTTGTGGTCCAATGATTAACAAGTTTGATCAAGTAATTTGGATTAATTTATGGCTTATTTACTCATACATACATCACACTTGTATTCCCGAAAAGTGCAAGACACCACGGAAGGTTGCATAGATGAAACCATGACTATTTCACGTTTTGTAACCACTTGGCATTGTTGTCATAATATATTTTTCAGGTTTTAAGTTTGTTAAGAGAGAAAGAAATAACAGTGACAAGTCGTTAGCCTGTTGCTTAAAATGTACCTAAGTCTGATAATAATCCTTAATCGCCTCTTACGATATCCACGTAACAAACGGAAAATTCAAAACTCGATAGCACAGGAAGATGATTTTTATCATTAGAAAAAGATATCTCATCTATACCTTATCGGTTTAGGTAGTTAAAACAATGTAAACAATCTTGACGTGTCTTTTTATTTAAACGTACACTTTATAAATCGAAATCTTTACATTTTACAATTTAGGTATGAAAAAATCATTTACTTTCATAATTGAATTGTATAGTGTAACGATTTTCATTTTTAGACTGTGTATTTCAACAAAAAGACATGTCAACATTGTTTATATTGTTTTAACTACCTAAACCGATAAGGTATAGAAGGTAATCTGAAATTGAACCTGGTTACATTATGCCTACAAACTACAACATAGGTACTAAGGCATAATAACCATGTAGGGAGTACTCCGTAAGTTATTAGCTGGTTCCACACTAACTGCCTAGTGAAGCAGACTTTAGATGCGATTTTGTACCTTGCGGAACAAAAGCATGCTACATGCGCTTGGCAAGGCGACTCGGTCAGCGAGGACCCGGCTATCACAGAAGTATGTATACAAGTATGTATGTAACAGATTGGCAGCCAAACATCCCGCCACTCCAATTCGAGTCTTGCAGCTCACTTGCAGCAACATGATACAAACAGTTCCGAGAGTAACAGACCACACACTGACTTAACTGACTGACTTGACTGATTTGATACTTCAAATTACTCGATAAGTGTGTGTAAATTCATTCCGAGGTGCAGAAATGGTTTTGCAATACACCCCTTTCATGGGTGGAGTTGTGATGGTATCCTGTAAAATAAACTTATCTATTTTAGTTTATTTTAGTGTAACTTAGTAGAAAGTGTAAAATAAATTTTCGGACGCATACACCCGACCAGTGGTTAAAATAATTACAGTCAATTTTAGGATACCCTGTATACATATTTTCATAAACTCTAACTCAAAGTCAAACTTTTATTTCACGTAAAATACGCTGAGTAAAAACATTCCCGAGTTAACCATTTCTTTAGTTTAAGTTTAAACATATTAAAAGGTATTTTTTTTACGTCATCTTGTAGGCGATTTTAAAGGCGATACAATAACACTTCTCCATTTCTTCCGTGGGCGTCGTAATAGGCGACTAAAGAAGGTTTAGTATGCTTTAGGCGACAGTCACTATTTACACTACCTCTTCCATCTGTTTTCAAACCAAAATTTATGCTAGAAGCCTGCGAAGCGTAAAATATCATGGTTTTGTGTCTCACGTTTCGAGTGCTCTGCCTACCCCATTGCCCCATTTCGGACAGAAAAGATTGATTGTTGTGTAGATGATGGACCGTAGAAAGTCACAACTAGTTACGTGATACCTACGCTAGAGAACTACGGCACGGCACGGGACGTGAATCCAATCAGTGCATGCGATGTTTATGCGGCATATGTACGTTGTTACTGCATTCATGCATGCGGTAGGGATGGCGGTGCTGTATTGTAGAAAAGCGAATTTAAACAACTTCAACGTGTTTGGTGAACTATGCGGTTGACGATGTGTAATTTAGATTTCATTATCAAATATGTAATGTTAAATTAAAAAAAAATTATCGATGTAAGTAAGTATCTAAGCAATTTAGAGACGTATATACCAGACCGTTTTTTACGCCAGAATATTTGAAGTAGGTATGTAGATTTGCTTATAAATACATACATACATACATACATACATATTCTCACGCCCATATTCCCATGAGGGGTAGGCAGAGCACATGAATTCAAAAATCCAGTGCCACGTTTAGCAAATTCAGGGTAACCAGATAGTTAAACGTGATATTGCGGTGACAGGTTGCTAGCCTATCGCCCACAACACACTAACCCTATCCCAGAGTCGACTCTTACGACACCCACGGGAAAAAAGGGGGAGGTGCTATTCTAACCCGGCACCACACCACTTATAAATGATGGGATGTAATACAAGCGTCCACTTTAATCAAATTAGAGGACACGGAAGGAGTAATTCACACAACGCGGCTTGTTATAAGTTTTTTTTAAATCTTAAACAGATTTTCCTATCCAACTACGTACCCAAAGTCAAGTTGCTATCCGAGCTAAATGAAATAAAATTAATATTAATTATTTTACTTACTTAGCTCTAAAAAAAGTATAAAATATTGTAGAGGAGTGGTTCTGTGCCGTGACATGTCTCTAGGTAGTCAGATAAACTGGCAATTTCTTTAATCTTCTAATCTATAGAAAAAAACACCACTAAACAAGCACTCAATACATATTTCTCAATTACAATTAGCATTAGTCAAATTGATTTAATGTACAGATACAGACTTCATTTTTTTTATATTATTGCTTGCATGATAATTCGACATTAGGACTAATTTAACCTCACAGCGGGTTAGTTTTAACCTAGTTTAAAGCTACTGCCAGCCCTAGTGGTACCGTGGCGAAGTCATTAGTCGTAATGGCTGATCCACTCTGCGCTGTCCGTGCTCACCCTGTATACAGCTGCACCCTGTATGTATAGAGATTAGATTTACATGGTTATAGAAGAGAGGCTGCATTCCTACAGCGATGTGCCCCTACATACATCGATGGAGTTGTTTAATACATACATATCCTCACGCCTGTATTCCCAAGAGGGGGGTAGGCAGAGCACATAAATTCAAGAATCCAGTGCCACGTTTAGCAATTTCAGGGTAACCAGATAATTAAACGTGATATTGCAGTGACAGGTTGCTAGCCCATCGCCCACAATACACTAACCCTTTCCCAGAGTCGACTTTTACGACACCCACGGGAAGAAAGGGGATGGTGCTATTCTAACCCGGCACCACACGGGTTGTTTAATGCTGTGTGTAAAGTTCTGAATACGCATTGGGCCCACGTGGGAACTAGGTAATACTTCTAAACTTACATAGTTTGGCTAAAGAGGGAGGATATAATTTTCTATCCGAGAAAACGCATAGTTTTCGTTGGATAGCGATAATCAAATTCTACGCAGCCTGAGTCACATACAACAAATGTAATGTTATAATTGTTACTGACCTTGACCTATTTAATTCCTTAATTCTAACCATAAAATATAGGTAGATCGCTTTAGGGAGTATAGTTACATTATTGTACAGACATATATCACGCCTGTTTCCCAAATGGGTAGGCAGAGCATAACTCTAACACGGAGACAAAACCATGATGACTTCCCTTTTAACATACGTTTTTGTTTTCACTTAGAGGTCGTGACAAGCTAGCTAGTCGCCTAAAGCATACATTTAACTTTTTCCTCAGTCACCTCTTACTACTTTCCCGTGTGGTGCCGGGTTAGAATAGCACCTCCCACTTTCTTCCCGTGGGTGTCGTAAGAGTCGACTCTGGGAAAGGGTTAGTGTATTGTAGGCGATGGGCTAGCAACCTGTCACTGCAATATCACGGTTACCCTGAAATTGCTAAACGTGGCACTGTTTTTTTTTATTCATGTGCTCTGCCTACCTCTCTTGGGAATACAGGCGTGAGAATATGTATGTACCTCTTACTATATCCACGTCAGAAATAGAGCGGTTGTATTTAAACCCGTCACCACACGGCAAACCAATGTACTACGTGCCTAATTTTACGTGTGTGTCCTATTTTGTACCTACCTAAAGAGTTTTATCACTCCCACTAATCGTAAACCAAAAACAGCCCCAGTACGTTTTGTATCGCATTACCAAAACAAAATCGATAAATACTTCCAAAAGGTACAGTTAGGTACTGCCCCTCACAGTTTAAGAGGGTTGAAATTTCCATACGGCACCCTTAACTGCCGTGAGGGCGGCTATAACCGTAACTCACTCCCATCATAAAAACTAAGACCGCAAAGTATTATAATAAGATATTCTTTTATAGAGGTTCACCGCGGAATGGGGAGAAACTCGGAATCCTTGAACGTCTAGTTTTTGAAATAGTGCGACGGATGTATACGGGTGAAACGCCGTCTTTAATTTCGTGTTTTGTTACTTAGATTATGCATGGCGTAAGCTGTGTTGTACCGTGTGGTGTCGGGTTTAGGGTAACATATCTCCATTTCTTCCGTGGATGTCGTAAGTGGCACACACATATACATCACGCCTGTATAACTTCATACGTACAAATACGCAAAAACATTAGTATTTTAGTTCCATATCGACTATAGGTACTTCGACGCTTAAAAGGCGAAATAGAATAAGTGAATTATTTTAGAGTTGCCCACTTTTTCCACATATTTAACGCAATACCTATCATTTCAAGCGGATGTACAAAAAACTACTGTGAGATACTTATTTTGGTTGACCCATTCACGTACTCAGACTTTTTAGTATCTAAACTTGTCTAACCCCATAAGTTTCTACTTTATAAAAGTCACTTTAAAACTACCCGTGGCATCCCCACGCTACCCTAATGCAAATCCACCCCAGCCTCATCGCAGGAAGACGGATTTCTTCCAATAGTTCCTTGAATTTATATCCAGTTTTATGTATATGCAAAAGAACAGGAAGTTGCAGGAAAAACTGAAATTTGAATTGAAAACTGAGGTCCCGTTCGAATTTCATATTATTCAATACGGGAGGTTTAGTATTTTATGTCAATACTTAGAATGAAATTAAAGAGAAATTTGAGGATATACACAAGCTTTAATGGATCCCGGCCATAAAACACAGTTATAAAAGCTACATCTATGTTTAAAGATACATATTCTTATACCAAAATATCACAACTCAATGGGCTCGCAACCTGTCACTGCAATATCACGTTTAACCACCTGGTTACCCTGAAATTGCTAAACGTGGCACTGGATTTTTGAATTCATGTGCTCTGTCTACCCCTCTTGGGAATACAGGCGTGAGAATATGTAATGTACGTATCACAACTCAAAGATACTGAAAGAAAAAGGCTTTAGAAAGGGTTAAAAAATGGTTAAGGTTTTCTTAAAAAATATTAAGAACACTTTTCATAGGTTCCATGAATTTCGAAATGTCATTTTTCGAATTGACGCGGTCCGAAGTATGTTTAAATGACGACATATTTGTTAGTTCTGGTGTTTATTTTATCAATACTTTACCAGGAGATTCGTGTTACTTATCCAAACATATGTGATATCCTTTTAGCTTCTAATAATTTCATTGAAATCACGTTCGTTACGCGATCCGCCCGTCGAACCGTACCGATATAACAAATAAATAACAAGCTTGACTTTCCACATATTTCTTCAATTTGTTCCTCCATAAATATCCATCTCATTTACATACTTTATATATCCTTATATACCCTGACATTGTCATCTCACATAATCTCGCAACTATCTTTAAGAAAAGCCTTCGGTGTCCTTGTCTAATTCTTATACCCATCCTTTTCTGCCTCGGTGGGAAAACCAACCAAGCGAGCCGATGGGCGGGGTCCTAACACCACCAGTTTGAGAAGGCCTCTGAAAATTCCTAGCTCGGTTCCGATTTGCTCTGTTTTCTATACGGAAAGGGTAGCAGGGGAGGTCTACGTAAGTTGTATGGACTATATATCGCCTGACTGCACATTGGTTGATTTAAACCACGCCCAGTAGGAAAATGCATTCCCCAGATTACTATGCAGATAGCATCCGACGTAAGGACTGAGTTCTAGTCTGAAAAGGCTGGGATGTTTTTAGGTTAATAGCAAGCTAAGAGCTTGACAACAATTTGGATGCACTTAACTGATGAATGTTGGTGCGCCTGTTGTTAGTAAGGATGGGAGAAACTTGTGACGTCACTGAGATTCTACCCAATGAAGACCCAATGAGGTTTTTTGGTGCAAGTGCAGACAATTGGTATGCACGGGGTTTGCGAAAAAAATTAGGAAGTTAGGTACATAGGATGACCCAATTAATGAAAAAAATCATAACCCGATAAATTAAATTAATATTCTTACGTCACACGGACATTTAACACCTAACTATATACTTTTTCACGGCTGATGGGACAAAGGGCATATGCTATCCAATTCCGTGGACGTCTTAAGAGGCGATCAGCTGGCAACCTGTTAGTACCTCTTTCAGCTATATTACATACAATATACATACATATTCTCACGCCTGTATTCCCAAGAGGGGTAGGCAGAGCACAAGAATTAAAAAAATCCAGTGCCACGTTTAGCAATTTCAGGGTTACTAGATGGTTAAATGGTCAGCTATATTGGGATCTAAAATTATACTTAAAGTGGTTTTGATACGTGAAATATCTTTGGTTTTGTCATGTTTCGTGTGATCTGGATATTCTTTTTTTGTTTATAATGAAATCTTACAAATTAAGCTTTCTGACTACCGATTAAGCTGATTTTTTTGTAATTCTGTAAGTCAGGTGACAATACAATAATCTGTAAGTATAATAATGAATTATTCGATACGGCACTCAAAAAGGCGTGAGTTTATACACGAACTAGTATTTTTCATAAAGCAAAGATAAAAGAAAGACGGTTGAAGCATATACCTATCTATCATAGATTTGAAGAACAAGAGGTACAAAAATAGCAGTACCTTAATGTATGGCAGTTTGAAAGTCAAGGTCTAGATAGGGCTTAACTTGAGATTGGATGTAGAGATTGCAAAATTATTCGGTAAAAACCTGAACACAAGCCCATTCTCACTCCAAAGAGATTAACCCTAAATCCTAAATCTTTTTATAGGTAACTAACTCTACATACACACATATTGTCAAGCCTCTTTCCCACAGGGGTAGGCTGAGACTACTTTGTTCCTCTTGATACGATCCTGACATACCTCTTTTGCTTTTACCACATTCATTAGTCTCTTCATACATGCTCATCGGTTTCGGGTACTCTTGACGTCACGAGTCTTTATGAAAGTTTGATGAAGTTACCTTTGTCAATGTTTAATCTATACTAATATATTTTGTATAATAAAGCTGAAGAGTTTGTTTGTTTGTTTGTTTGAACGCGCTAATCTCAGGAACTACTGGTGCGAATTTAAAAATTCTTTTTGTGTTGGATAGA
This sequence comes from Adoxophyes honmai, assembly GCA_005406045.1. Lineage (NCBI taxonomy): Eukaryota > Metazoa > Arthropoda > Insecta > Lepidoptera > Tortricidae > Adoxophyes > Adoxophyes honmai. The sequence goes on along the minus strand of BHDV01003812.1, from coordinate 38,478 downwards.
CCATTTATTGAGGAAGGCTTTAGGCTATATAACATCACGCTGCGACCAATAGGACCGAAGAAACAGTGGAAAATGTGGGAAAAATGGGGGAAATTTGTCACTATTCCACGCGGACGGAGTCGCGGGCACAGCTAGTTATTCGATGAACCAAAAAACACGTGTCTCATATTTTCCATAGTCAACTAACGGACTAATTAGAATGATATATTTTTCAGTACACAAGCCTATTAAACCTAAAGATAGCTAAGAATCTCCTTTGTGGTGTCGGGATAAAATAACACTTCTCCATTTCTTCCGTGGATGTCGTAAGAGGCGACTAAAGATGGTGTAAAAATATTTTTAGGCGACAGGCTAGGAAGTCTAGCAACCTGTCACTACTGTACCTGCCACCTTAAAACCTAAAAAAAATATGCTAGAAGTAGCTACGAAACGTGAAATAGTCATCGTTTTGTCTACCTTGCGTTTCGTGTGCTCTGCCTACCCTGTTTGGGAATACAGGCGTGATGTATGTAACACACAAGCCTATTAAACCTAAAGTTAGCTAAGAACAGCAAGCCAATCCGACATAACGCGGTTATAGCGCGGCTTAGGGCCGAGTGCAACGAAGTGCAAACCCCCGCATCAGTGCACCGCAGTGCATCTGCTGCAATCGCATATGACGCGAAAGCTGGTCATCTATCCCTATTCCTACTAATGTTATGCGTTATAGTCGTTTTGTAACAGACGACGTCAAATCTGTGGTAACTGGCCATTTTTTTTATTGTTCATTTCTTTTTTTATCAAAAAATGTTTTTTCATACCAATTAGTAAACAAATGCCGACCATTTAATTTAATTTTTATAAAAAAAATAGCTCCCCTTAAATATTTACTTTATTTTAAGTTTCCTATTTCTTATTAAAGCAAAAATACAACTGAGTATTTTTCATCAAGCTACTGATACTAATATCGAGGAAAAAGGGCAAAAAAATCGCGATGTGTTTGATTCTCCCTTAACTATTTTCTTTCGATTTTAGTATTTGTTGTTATAGCGGCAACAGAAATACATAATTTGTGAACATTTCAACTGTCTAGTTTTAGTGGTTCTTAAGATATAACAGGCAAACAGAAGGATAAACTGAAAAGTTTAGTAATAGTTAACCACAAAATTAACCTGGATTCAATTTTCCGTACCAACTTTGTCGCCATACCGCGTATAAAAAAAAACGATGCAACTATCCTCAAATTATGCTCGTAAGGAATTCTCACGCTGTACTTGGGTATATTTTATATATAATAGATTATTATACTAAGCCGTCCAACCTATAATCCGTAGCTAGCTTCGCCCCGTGGCTCCGCTTGGCTGGGTTTCAATCCGCCGCCGTTTTTGCTCCCATTTGGTTTCCACTTCACGGAGATTGTAGGAAATGAATTTCTTGCCCATTTTTTTTCTTGAGATCCAGAGAGGTTGCGAGAGAGTTGGTTGATCATTTGCTGCATTTGTATTAAGATACTGTTGTCAAAAAAAGTGTTTAGGGTAAATCTCCTTAATACGGATCCACATGACATTGTGATAAAGTGATAAGCAGGGGTCGGATTTTTCATCGCATGGTAGGATGAAAGAAAACTATGTTAAATAAGTTTGCCGTTTGTTACTCACAATGTTTACATTCACATACCTACTAAGGTACCTACCATACCTATCATCTTTTGAATACATTATTTTTTACAGAAAAACCGCTCAAATAAACTACGTGTTCTAAATTTGACTGCTGTGAATATTTTTGTGAGGTTTTCACATACTTCTATGGAAGTTTAAATTGGATAAAGTTTTTAAATTGATTATTGGACAGTGGTTTTTCTCGCTTCCTCCCTGCACACCCGGATAAGTATTACAAGCTTCCCCGTTGCGGTTATCGTTTCATTCTTCGTATTCTCCGATTTGAGAATAATTACTGTCGACATCCCATTGTTGAGGTGACGAGCTGGTTCATACTGAAAATCCTCGATATTTTTGACAGTAATGCTTGGAATTGGTAATTTAGAGATTAGTAATCTGCGATGTTCTTTTGTCACGATTTTGATGTTTGTTCTCAATGAGGAAGGGCAAGAAATCGTGTCACTTGGCACAGATTTTGTACGCAAGTTGTAGGTTACAAAGAATATTTTACTTTTTTACAAGTCAGCCATAGCACTCGAAAAATTCGCACGGTATCATTACAGTGGTTTCACTATAGCATGGTGCGGGTGACACCTTGATGCCCCGTTTCGTTTAACTTGAAAAAAGTTGCTACGGTCTAAATATGTGGAAGTAGATCTTATTCGTTGCTTGGATATGATTGGCGCAAAATATTATTTGGTATCAGCATTTTATCATTAGTTTTCTTGACACAAATATCGACACTTGTACTTTCTAGTATGTAATTTGATAGATGTCACCCACATAATGAAACCACTGTAATATGACTTAAATACATATATCACGCCTGTATTCCCATATGGGGTAGAGGTAGAGCACACAAAACGCTTCGTAGACAAAACCAAGACCATTTTACGTTTCGCGGACACGTCCACGTTAAGCATAATATTTTCTTAGGTTTTTGGTTACATTTTTTGGTTAGTAGTAACATCGTACCCCGTGTAACCCCATGTGGTGCCGGGTTAGAATAGCACCTCCCCCTTTCTTCCCGTGGGTGTCGTAAGAGGCGACTCAGGGAAAGGGTTAATTAGTGTATTGTGGGCGATGGGCTAGCAACCTGTCACTACAATCTCACGTTTATCTATCTGGTTACCCTGAAATTGCTAAACGTGGCACTGGATTTTTGAATCCATGTGCTCTGCCTACCCCTTTTGGGAATACAGGCGTGAGAATATGTATGTATGTATGTGTAGTAACATCGAAATAGTCTGATTTTTTTTTGTATTCTTTCACGTGGACTAGTTTTTACCAAGCTATTTATATCTACCTAGTTACTTTTATTTAGCTGAATGTTTAATTACTGACATGCCTATTACATTTTTTTATATTAGGGATATAGGGATAGGGATAGCCGTGATAGCCCAGCGGTTCGAACTGTGGCCTCTCAAGCAGAGGGTCGTGGGTTCAAAGTATTCAAACCCCGGGCTTGCACCTCTGAATTTTTCGGAATTTATGTGCGATATCAAATTTGATACTTATCACGAGCTATTCGGTGAAGGAAAAACATCGTGAGGAAACCTACACACAGCGACGAAGTAATTCAACGTTGTGTGTGAAGTTCCCAATCCGCACTGGGCCCGCGTGGGAACTGTAGCCCAAGCCCTCTCATACTGAGAGGAGGCCTGTGCCCTGAAGTGGGACTTATATAGGCTGATGATGATGATAAAGGGATATACACAAGTAGAGCATACGAAACGTTGCACATACAAACCACGATCATTTAATGTTTCTTAGCAACTCTTAGCATAATTTAAGGTTTATAAAACAGTTGTAGGTTGCTAACGCCTAAAATATACTTCAATCTATTTCCTTAGTCGCCTCTTACGACATCGACGGAAGAAATGGAGACGTGTTTTTCTAAATACGACACCACACGAATTCTTGTCAAATCTGCTGCAGAAATGTTGTAGCGACAATAAACATACTTCCATTATAACACGCCTCAACTTCATTACCATTTAAAATGCACTATAAAGTGAATAATACTTTAAACCGGTCACGTGCCGGAAACGGCCCGGTGGCGCCATCTATTACTCGCGTTACTGCAAATGTGTTTGGGGGAGTACATTAGTTAGATTTTTTTTTTGCGATGTTGTTGCGATTTTGTTCTACCAAGGTGTTAGGGGGCTTATTGTAACAGTTTTGTGTTTTGCATGTCATACTTATTTAAGACTAAAATACTATAGAACTGTCAATAAGTGAGGTAGAGTCTCCGGCAGCTAAATTGACGAAGATAAAGTAGTAACCACGGAAAAAGCGATGCGCTAACTTACCTACACTACTAAAATATCTTAATAATTAAAGGTCGCCGGAAAACGCTGGAGGCAAGTCGCTTCCAATAGGTACTTATGGAAGTCTAAAGGGGAGGCCTATGTTCAGTAGTGGACGTTTTATGGCTAAAATGATGATGATGATAATGCTATGGACACTAGACGACGGATAAACTTACTTCAATAGATAAACATCCAATACTCGAGAGCAGACATTCGTAATTTTCGTATTCATCATTCAAACCTAACCTAACCTAACTGGACTATTTTTTAGTCGTCTACGTAGATCTTGAAAACTTATTACCTACCTTTCTTAGTACTAAACAAATCCTTGCTCAAGAATCTACCGAGAAAAAAACACAAAATGTGCAATAATAATATATCAGCTTTATTATTATTTAAATTGGCTCAGGATGCGTCGTGAAATCTGAATGACAATGGGCGGGTCGGATAGCAGAAGTTTAAAATGAGGGATGGTTGAGAGTGCTTCCAGAAAGTATAACCCTTAAGATAATTTTGGTATCTAATTAGCATTTTGTATGTAAAATCGCACACATTCTACTCATACCTACTTAAAGTTTTTACATATCGCGCCTTCAGAGTACTATGGGTACAGAGTTGATTAAAGTTTTTAAATCTACGTAGACGGCTAGATTTATAATATATCTGTCACCGGAAAATAACACATTCCGTAAGTTTATAAATTTCCTAGGAAGTTTATAAACTTTCGTAAGATTCCAAACGGAAGACAAAAAATGTTATTACGCCCACATTTTTGCAAAATTTAATATAATCTAACCTAACCTAACCTAATCTAACATAAATAAAGCTAATTTGATCTAAATTAACATAATCTAACCTAACCTAACCTAACGAAAATTGATTATTTTACGGAAATGCGGCCGTAAAATAATGCAATTTGTCTGTCGTTTGGAATCTTACGGAAGTTTATAAATTTCCTGAAAATTTTTAGGAAATTTATAAACTTACGGAATGTGCTATTTTCCGGTGACATATCTAACTATGGGCCAATGACCAGTGGTTAGGTTTGTAAGATGACTACGAATGTTTGCTCTCGAGTCTCTCTTTGGATATTTTATCTATGTAAGTTAATTTATTCGTTGTCTAGTTTCCAGCATAGGCATTAAATTGCCTAATTTGGGACTAGATGACTGGTGTAAATTGTCCAATGATATTATTCTATTTACTCCAATATTGAAGCGTCCCTGTTAATGATAAATAGGTATAAGAATCTGTTTCTTGACAACATGAAATATGGCTTTGTCTAAATAGCGTCTAGTGTGCTCTGCCAACCCCGTTTGAGAATACAAGCGTGATGTATGTATGTACGTATGCATGTGTGTATCAGATTACGTATACACATACTTTCTGGTAAGTATAGCCAAATATACTGAACCAACCAATGAATTTATGACAATGGTAACTTGCGTAATTTAATTTTATGAAACTGCCATGTATTGTGACCACAAAAAAAACTTGAACGACAGCTCCTAAACAAAGGGCTACGGATTAGCCTGAAACATGTCGAGCTAAAAAATTTAAGACCTGAGTTATTCGTCTTTTTCTTTATAAATACTATACTTATTTAGAATTAATTATTTACAACATTTAAACGCAAATGTTACTTGATTCCTTACACAACAAACATAAAATATTTACAACACTTTAAACTACCGTCATAAAACATACAAAACGCACCCTTTCAACACGTCAAGTATAATAGCGCAATACAAAATATGTATTTTATATCCCTATGAATGATATGACACTTTGAAGGCGTTGCGAATTATAACTAAATTCATGCAAACTTATCCCAGAGATCGACAAAAAACCGCACAACCTTATAGCTCCGAGTTTAAGGTATATTACTGCATTTATGTCGTTTTTGTGCTGGTTGGGGTATAGTTGTGGATGGATGTTGTATGTCATTGTATTTTTAACTGACTACCCCAGTAGATGGGGTAGTTCGCACCCCACTGATTAGCGCTGTTAATCTATAGGGGTGTTTGGATGGTTTTATGCAATAGAAAGTAAGGAATTGCATGCTTTTGGAAATTTATAGTTACTACGATGTTTGAGATAAACTTCATGCCTGATTGTCAAGTATTTAAGTATTAAAAAGTTTGTAAAATAAAATGTATGCGCTAAGTATGAAACATGTCACATTATTTTTTCAATTCTTGGCGCTCTGTATTTATTACAGTTTTAAATAATTATGAAAAGTCTGTAATGATTGTAGCGATCATACCGTGTAATTACTAAATTAAGTTTTAACTCATGGACTTAATTTTTATTATTTTACTAGCTGTGCCCGCAACTTCGTCCGCGTGGTATAATTATTTAATTTGGGCATTACCTTTTTTTTCGCAATAAAAGGTAGCCTAATGTCCTTTTTCAGGGTCTAAAGATTGTCTGTGCCACATCAAAATCGGTTGAGAGGTTTAAGCGGGACAGCGTAACAGACAGACAGACATACAGAGTTACTTTCGCATTTACAATATTAGTAGGGATTTTGAGAATAAGATACACTTAGGTACGATGTTTTCTTAATGTTCTAATACAGCGGGTGCGGTAGCGTTTGTACCTACTTATAAGTACAATATTTTTCTTTTAGAGTATCAAAAAAAAAAACCCTAACAAATCTACTTTGACAACCAAACACTTCACACCATAAACCTCGCATAAACCCATTCAGTTATTCAATAATATTTAGTATGTTTATTTAACATCTTAAACTGTTGCTTAATGAACTACCGAGGGTTTCAACCGTTTGTTAACATAATCCCAGGTCTAAAAGAGCGTAACTCCATATGAAACAAAAAGTAGTTACGTCCTTCTTGACGTTTGATAGGTAGATCATCTTATTATGCTCTTGCGCAGTCCTTTTATATTGGATTGATAATATTGTAATGGTGTTAACATTATTGTGTACTTATTGGGATGAGACATGTGTGGGATGTTTTTATTTCAGGCTGGTATTGACCAAATGATTATTGTGTCTAATATTTTTCGTAGGAGGCCAAGGATCCAACGGATGGTGGTAAGCGATATTTCATTGAGATTTTTGATTATTTATTCAATTCGACTTGTGTAGTATTGAGATAGAATAGCACCTCTCCATTTCTTCCATGGATGTATGTCGTAAGAGGCGACTAAGGAAATAGGTTTGGGTATGCTTTAGGCGACAGGCTAGCAACGTAGCAACCTGTCACTATAAGGGGCAGCGCAGACGACAGACTTTTGTGCGATCGAGTCTGCGGCGCAATAAAAACTCTGAATGGCGCGCAGAGAATTTCCATTCAGAGTTTTTATTGCGCCGCAGACTCGATCGCACAAAAGTCTGTCGTCTGCGCTGCCCCTTATTCCACTTCCATCTGTTCTTAAACCTAAAATTACGCTAGAAGTGGCTGCGAGGGCAGAAAATATCACAAATTCTCTTTAAAGTTTTTTATCCTGTGTGGTGTATAGAAAGAATTACACTTTTCCATTTCTTCCGTAGATCTCGTAAGAAGCAACTAAGGAAATAGGTTACGGTAATATTTTATACCCGTGTGGTGTCGGGTTCAGAATAACACTTCATTTCTTCCATGGATGTCGTAAGAGGCGACTAAGGACATAGGTTAAGGTATACTCTAGGCGACAGGCTAGCAACCTGTCACTATTGTACCTGCCACCTCAAACCTAAAGAATATTATGCTAGAAGTGGCCACTAAACGTGAAATAGTCATCGTTGTGTCTATGTAGCGTTTTGTGTGCTCTGCCTACCCCGTTTGGGAATATAGGCGTGATTGTATGTATGTATGTAATATTTTAAGCCACATTCTAGCTAGCTATCACTATGATAACTCTAAAATTAAAACCTAAAAAAACGTTAGCGGGGTTCCGCGGTGCGGTGTGACGGTATCCGTTGTAACATACGAAGTTATACGAAAGAGAGCGCACAAGACCTTAGAAAAGCGTGGCGTGGCGTTCATACCATCACCGCGTCCGCTCCCGCTATCCGCTGGAGCTTTAAACATTGTTCTAGCTGCGCCATTGCGCACCGGAACTGACGTCACGCTCGGTCAGCGACGCGTGCGCACATCCGCTCGCCAATGTCACGATGATATCCGAATGCGATTTAGAAACCATCGGGAAGCAGTTAATGAGCGGTTAGCACGATTTACTACGGTTTACGTAAGTAATGGTGTGGTTAATTGATTATTTTGGAAGTCTATTAAGATGGTATAGAATTACAATTTATTTTAGGCACATGATAGCCAGATCACGACTGTTTTAAGTTCCAGAGGCACTTTTAACAATTTTAGATAATAGATTAAAATGGATATCGTGTAGTCGTAGGTCTCGGATAGCACATTTCATTCGCTAATGGTGTTCCCGAAATTTACAATATCTGCAACCTGGACACAAGTGAGTTACCCATGATCTATTATTTAAAAGAATACTATCGTAACCAATCTAATTTTAACATTTTTTACACGATAGATAACTCACCTACAAAAATCTGTAGTAAATTTGCAAACAAAAGGCATAGGCAATTTTATTTTAGTATCCGATTAATAAATAATAGACTTTAACCTGTCACTACGCCTACAGTGTCTTAACTTATTTCCGTAGTCATCCATATTTTATAACTTCATGTAATATGTACCTTTTATTAGGTTTACAATAGTAGACTGTGTTTTGTATTCTGAAACTAGCTTTTGCCCGCGGCTCCGCTCGCGTTTAATTCGGGGTATCACAGAAGAGATAGCACACATACCAATTTATAGTTTTCTACATTGAAAACTTCCACCCCTCACCATAGGGAAATGGGGGGTTTTGAAGAGACAAAAAGTAGCCTATGTCACTCTCCATGCCCTAAACTATCTCTACCTAAAAAATCACGCCAATCCATCGCTCCGTTTAGCCGTGAAAGACGGACAAACAAACAAACAAACAAACAAACACACTTTCACATTTATATATTGGTACGGATTTACAATTCTCTAGATACCTTTAAAAACAATCGAAACATATTTACTCCAAACAGGTTCGGATCTATCAAGTCAAAGTTGTCTAGCTTTCAGCAACTAAATTTTTTTTATTTTATTTTGTTCGTAACTTTTACTATCGTAAGATTTCATGCCAAGACCCCGAACATTCTAAAGTCTTAACCACCTAACAACAGCACTTAATCATTGCAAATGGCACATTTCAAAAGCCATAAAACATCCCTATTCAGACAGACAAAGCGATTTCGTTGCGAATCGGTCACGGCGAAAATTCGACTCGTTACTCGAATTGTAAAAACCGAAAATTAGTTACGCACCGATCGCGCTTACACCCACACTTTACAGACAAGTGCAACAATGACGTCATTAGTGTACATGAAGCATTATTAGGTTTATATCAATGAAAATAAGGTTTAAAATCTGTTGGAGGAAGCGGCGAAAATTTCAACGTGTATGAATTTAAAAATAATAATACGTCATCCCTCGTCGCTGTCTTTTTGATTCAGTGTAGCGTAATGTTACGCTCGTGTGTTATTTGACGAGTATGTTCACATTGCTTTAGACGTGACGAGATTTTGGGACCGAGATAGGCTTAGCATTTCCGAAGAATGTTGATTAAATTATCCTACTCATATTGTCAAAGAATAGTTACGAGTCGATTTTCTAAAATTTAACTGCAGAACTGCTGAATCAAGTAGTGTTACTTTTTTTTAATAGACAAAATGATAAATTGTTAAATTTTGGTAGCTGTGGCAACGTACACATGAAGCCATGATGGCATGATGCATGAAGCTTTCATGCAAAACTCTCGCCTTGTCCTTAAATTGATAAAAGTATTTTTAAATAATGCGCCACATCAACCTGCCAACCTATACTAAAATAAAACAATGGAAACCCGACAAATTCTAATGGCCACATTCGTGAATTTAAATCTCGCCCTCGGGCGCTAGGTTAGGAAGCGTTGATTTGTGGTTATTTACCGCGGTTGTTAAGTTTCCATTTTGCACGGCCACTCGTGCGGAAGCCGCCATTTTGAATCCAACGTTTTTAATTTCCCCGGAATACGGCCGCGGGCCGTTCGAAAATTTGAAATTTGAACAATAGATTTTGCGGCCAGTGCGTTTGAGGATTTGATTTTCTTTTTTTAACCGTTGTATTTGATTTTTTTATTGTGGCCAGTATCGTGGATGAGTGAATGTATTGTCGGGTTAGACTGTTGGTTATTGGAGTCGCCTCTGGTTGTTCATTGAACGATTTTGCTATTGTGTCATTCATTAGTGACAGTTAATAATAGCTTTAGTAGAACGGATTTTTTTGCCGCTCCTTTTAATCCTTTTTAACGCTCATAAGGAGAATCCATTTATGGGAATATCATACTTCAAAGTCTCTCCATTTTCATTCAAGTTGTACTTATTAACTCTTCCCTTTTGAAGGTGATTGACTCATATTATACCTTTAAAATGTAATGGTTTTTGACACTAAGAATACATGTAAATAACATCACTCACGCAGCAATTTATCATACATCTCACAGTTATTGAACAAAACCGTTTTCAAAGCTAGGCGTTTATTAAAAAATGTCACTCATTAAAAACTTTAATAATTACGCAATCAAACTTCAGCCCGATCCTCAGCCGTCGAAATCACGCCAACTAATAAACACAGCCATCAACTCCAACTTTGAAAATCAGGGTTTAATAAATACGAGCAAAAACCTTTGTCGGAACCGCGGATGTCACGGCGGAACCCTTCCGTGACAGTCTCATTGGGGATTCCAGTCCGTCTCCGGAACCTACAGCGGCTGAAAACGCGGAGTTTTTCAAACGGCGTTTTTAATGACGCAGGAAAAGTCAATGGTATACGTCTTTTCAGAAGACAAAAAAAACAGTTTTTGTTTTAAAAGGAAATCATGATGATATGTATTATGTTAACATATATTTTACGTGACAGGCCAGTAACCGGACACTATTATTCGTTTTCTATTTAATTTTAAACTGAAGTAATAAGTAAAAAAGTAGCTACGAATCGTGTAATAGTCATTTTGTCTATACCTCCTCCATTTGTTAATGTTAATACAGGTGTACGTATATAAAAAAAACATATTTTATTGTTTCGAATGCCCGCTGGTGTAGGTACAATTTGAACTGCCTTGACATATTTTTTTCTTTCGTTTACTTTGTTCTTTCGTTATTCGGATTTTTAATCGCTTGTTATTTAGGATTGATATCACTTAAAATATTGTTTCTTAAACATAATTTAGACACCCAGTTGCGTCAACTCCTACCAGGTCACTTATTTTTAATGAAAAACATTGCTAGAAATGGTTATGAAGCATGAAACAGTCATATGTCTAGGTAGCGTTTCGTGTGCTTTGTCTACCCCGTCTGGAAATTCAGGTGTGATGTGTGTAGGTAAGTAGATAGTGAAATAAACGTATCTACTCACGTTTTTATTTCGAGATTAGCAGAGTAGATCCGCGTTTATCTCACTACAAGGGAGTCTCACGGCAGTTTTATGTTGAAAATAGTTAGTAGATAGGCCAAATTACATGTGCTATGCTTTTTCAATAGCATGAATTTGGCAGGCATAGCGATTAATACATTTTTTCTGTTTAATTCTCAGCAAGAAACTTTAAAAAAAACAGCGGCATTACCCCGCACAGTGCGTCAACGTCTCAAATTTGCATTGCGCGCCCCAAGGAAGCCGGAGATTTTAAACTTAGTAAATTCACTAAATCTAGGCTGGTACTGATTCGACTTGCCAGACGTTGCCATAGAGTAATAACACAGACATGTCAGATAATGCTCGTATTCCTACATAGGTAAGTAAATAAAATTTTCGATTTTTTAGGTAGCAAATTTTTAATGCTAAGTACAACAATTAAACGTAAACTTAAACAGTTTATAGTTTGACAGTAGATAAAGAAGTAGGTAATCATTGATTTTATTCAATTGGCCAACAAAATCTATTAGGTACTTTGCCATTAAAAAAAGGCATAAAACCGACATACATCTGAAACTTTAATGTTATTTTTATAATCACCTGTGACATTTAGTTCAAACTAGCTAAAGCAACAACTGCATCACAACCGGTAGATATTCTGCTGAGGAGCTAAGATACCAACTCCAAACTGACATAAATCCATCAGAATTTTGACACTCCTCTTTTTAGTTGACTACGAATATTATTTAATTCCGCTCTTTGTCAACGGCATCAAGTAGGTACAGAGCAGAAAACTCTATATACCGTGGCTTATGTATAAAAAAAAAAGCGAATAGTGTCGTTTTCGTCACCACCAGAATCATCACCATCACCACCACCAATAAGGGTTTCTTTATTTGAAGTGGCCAGTTGCAGCGGTCACGCCATCTAGATTGCTTACGCTGCATTACTTTTATCCTTTGGAAGATAAGATGTTGCATAGAATATTCACTCTTACGGTGTTAATCCGAACACCCTGTCGAGATTTGAACCTGAACATACCTTCTGTTCCAATACTTTATTCTTTGTCGGTAAGCATTTGAGCATTTTACCTCAGTATTTGTTCAGTTGACGGCGAATTGGTTCGTAAATCCGATTTGCTTTTCGCTTCTCAAAATGAGTGATGTTTAGGTGGTTAGGAATACATTAAAATAGTAGTAACAGAACGTTGCAACTCTATGTTTATTAGCTACGAGCTGCGATTTCATTCATGTGGAATTTGTATTGAGTTGACCCCTGTTTAATATGAACGAACGTGTTGACGAGAGCTCAACTTAAATCAGGCCCTTTTTTCCAAAACTGCGTCCTTTTTGGATGACAAGACCTTTCTCAGGACTCAAGCTAAAAGACTTTCACATACTTTAGTTATAATCATATATGTCGGAGTACCCAGGGGTTCATCCGCCGACATGATCGGCAGGGAAGTAAATAATCTTCTTATTGAATAGACTACGTAACACTTGTTTTAACTAAGCAGCGATCGACAGTAAGTTTACATGGATTACTTAAATTAAAAGTGATAGAAAATCAGAGCTAACGGGTTTGCAGATTGCTTTCTCTTCGGCCGTTCAACTCTGAATGACCTACCCTCTTATTTCAATCTGCGACCCCGTTCGAGTGTTGCCACTCGCTCTAATAAAATTAACCTGCTAAATGCAGCATAAGAAATAAGTAGCATCTCCTCGATTATGCAAACATTACATAATTCTATTCGAACAATAAATTAGGCAGACAATCTTATTCAATCTGAACTTTATCGTAATTAATTTCTTAACGCGCCGTTATATAGAACTTAGTAGGGCGTCCCAAGACCATGCGACAACAAGAAATATCCTGGACGAGTCATTTTCCAAAAACTTTACTCCAGTCATATTCAATATTTACAATACTTTCTTTGTGTCGCATAGTTTTGTAACACCCGGTATCAGCAGCATCTTTTAATAAACTTCATATCTTCCTAACAATATCTAGTTTATTATAATATAATTTTAAACAAAAAAAAACCGACTTCAAATTAGCTTTATCCTGAAAGGAAACTTCTGTTTATGTACGTATTTACTAAAGGTCAAGTAGGTATACGTATACGTAGCTCTCAGCAGATTCAAGGCTTTAGGAGGAATAGCTCTATCTGATTTAGAACCCTCTAAACTGTTAAGTAAACCCCACGATGAACGAGCATTAGCAGAAATGCAACGCTTGAGAAGCAGCAGGCCTGGCTAATTACTGAAACTATAATTTTCAGTCTGCAGGTGCATTCAGTATCGAAAAAATTATCCTTTAACTCCTAAAAATTAAGGAGTTGACCTTTCATCATCAGCTCAATCATATTTTTTTACAGCCAAGCGTAAATACTGGTGTAGTTTTGAAAAATGTACTAAAAACATTACCTGTGCCTATAAAATTTGAGGGTTGCCCTCGATTTCCCTCATATTCAATCATCAGGTCAAGATATGCTGACAATCGGACTACCTGGAAACTATACCCTTTCAGACAAAAAAAGAATTTTCCAAATCGGTCCAGGTGTCTTCGAGTAATCAGCGAATACACATAAAAATACTCTCCATTTCTTCTGTGGATGTCGCAAGAGGCGACTAAGGACATAGGTTAAATTAAATTTTAGGCGACAGGCTATGAGGCTAGCAACCCGTCACTATTATACCTGCTAACTCAAAACCTACAAAAAATGTGCTAGAAGTGGCCACGAAGCGTGACATAGACATGGTTTTGTCTATGTAGCGTTTCGTGTGCTCTGCCTACCCCATTTAAGTATACAGGCGTGGCTGTATGTAGGTATGTAAGTATGTACAAATGTAAGTTCGGACTAAAATTCTCGAATGCCCATACATTTTTTTTTTATTTTAAGGATAATTCAAAAACTACTAGTTAGATTTTGATGAAATTAAAATGGGACCAATGGGAAGCCATTTGCTATCGAACACAAAAAGAACCATCGAAATCGGTCCACCCGTTTAGAAGTTCTGAGGTAACATACATAAAAAAAAAAAAAAAAAAAAAAAATACAGCCGAATTGAATACCTCCTTTTTTGAAGTCGGTTAAAAATGACAACAGCCCGCCGGCGCAAGTACAAACGAGATCAAAATAAAAATCAAATTACGCCGCTTATTGCATAAAGCGCCCTCTAGGGGCTTTAATTGTGATGCATTGTGTGGCCGAAGTCGGGATCGGTTTGGGGCGGTAACTACCGCACTCAGGGACGGCAATTAAGTGTAATAAGACCTAAATTTGCGTGGTTTTTTGTTTATTTTCTGAGGGTAGTGAGTAGGTAATGTGTCTGTGATACTTAATGAAATGTTAGGTGAAAGAATAGAACTGCAATAGAAATATTTGGTACTCATGGTAGCCCGTTCCTCAAAATATTTTACTGGTGTTGTCTCCGTTCTTTCTATTTCAAAACATGAGATAAAACGCCAATAATAATAAGACAAATTATCGTTGTCTTTTGAGAAACGTGCCTGTTTCAGAAGGAAATTATCGTAGTCAACATTAGTAACTAAAAATAATGTAAATAGTTGATGCTTCATTGTGTGTCATTAAACTTGAAATGTACTAAAATTACGGAAAATTCAAGCAGGAAGAAAACTGTTTCCTATGAATTTTTCGATGTTCAACGTTTGGAAATTTTCCGCAACCTACACATAAATATGTAGTGCATTTCCGGAGAATCTCTACTATCCTAATCAATATTTTATAATAAATGCAGTACATTCTGACTAAAACAGGGTAATTCCTACAGAGTGACAAGAACTTTTCAAATTACAGGGCAAGGTTGTAATCCGTCGTACATGAACATTTTTTGCTACGTGCTTCCTTGTCTAGACTTAGTTGGACGATTATCCCTCGAAAATAAACATTATAAGCCTATTGTCTATCATTTCAAAAGCCCTACAACAGACAATTCAATCATAACTTAATCTATTTAGTAAGAATGTCCTACGACTCCATTTAAATTCGGCAAATGGGAATCCAGTAGTTTGTGGGTCTCATATTTTACAAAGATGGTTTGTTGCTGGATACGGTTCAGGTCAAAGTAGAAACCGCATCTAGAAATACTTTATTGAAGTAGTGTAATAGAGTTGGCGTGAACTGGCAAAAGATGAGTCTAGTGTTCTTGTTTATGTGTGGAAAATGTGCTTTATCTTATGCACTGGTTTGAGGCAACACGGAGGTATCAGGAGCTTTCTTACAGAAGGAATACCCTCTAAAAACTGCCCGAACACCTTCAATAATTTGTGTGGATGGTCTGGGATCTCTGACGAACAATGTCTTTCGTTATGATCAACTTCGGATACACCTAGTTAGTAACCCAAGGACCCTGTGTCCGGCACAGAACCAATAATCGATACTGATTCCCCAGAGTAAAGACAGTAGAATGTCACTATCATTAGTCTAGATGTAAATAGAGAAAAGCAAAACAAGTGAATCCCTTGTATTGAATTCAGCATTTTAAAATCAATAAAAGCAATTCAATTGAACTTTAGTTAGGTATAAGTGTGCTACAGATGCCGCAACTCGAATATTTTGTTTAACTGTTAAAATGCAAATTCAAGAGCGATCAAAAAATTAAGAACTCCTTCAAAAAATGCAGCGTTCTTGGTTATAACTTTCTTAGCTTGTTTGTTGGCGCCACTACAGAACTCCAAGCTTGCTCAAACCTAGAAAAATTTGAGCCATGTCACATCCTGCATTTCCACGAACAACCCTCGCCAATGGAACTAGCAGTTGTAATCAGGTTAGCGCACAATTTGCGTGTGCGCCGATGCGCGGTATATGGCGGCGTAATCCCGTCTGTTCTGTTCTGCAATTGATTTTTCCATTCGCGAGGCAGTGCGATTTGATTGCGGTTTTTTTAGTTGCATATTGTTGGGATTGGTGTTTTGTTTTGTAGCCAGTTGCGCTATTTGTAATTCTTGTCAATCTACACTAATATTATAAAGAGGAAAACTTTATTTGTTTGTATGTTTGTTTGTTTGGTTGTAATGAATAGGCTCAGAAACTACTGGACCGTTTTCAAAAATTCTTGCACCATTCGAAAGCCACATTATCCACGAGTAACATAGGCTAAATTTTATTTTGAAAAAAAGATGATTCCGTAAAAATTTTGGGTTTAGATATCTACATCTACACTAATTTATGAAGAGGAAAACTTTGTTTGTTTGTTATGAATAGGCTCAGAAACCTACGACCCCAATATCCGAAATTTACGCGAACGAAGTCGCGGGCGGAAAGCTAGTAGCTAATAATTATGGATGCGAAAATGTTAGGTTGATTTACTGTGTGTTTGTGTATCTATTTCCTCACATATACTTTGAAAGAATAAGTAATTTTCTATATACCTACATATTCAATCCCTATAACACGTACCATGCCAGGCGATTACTTTTATATCAATTTTTGTAGTAACTTCGCCAAAAATCCGTAATTACTGCATTTAAATTCATAAAATAATTGGCGTAGCGTCAAAATAAAACTTTTACTTTGATGTAAAGTCATACTTAATCCAAATTTACTGTCAAAAGTCATCTAGTTATTTTTTTATTCAGCATTGAAGTAGGTAACAGGTTTTCGTGCTGGAATAAATCCTGTTTAAAAAGTTAGCCCCGTGTGGTGCCGGGTTAGAATAGCACCTCCCCCTTTCTTCCCGTGGGTGTCGTAAGAGTCGACTCTGGGAAAGGGTTAGTGTATTGTGGGCGATGGTCTAGCAACCTGTCACTGCAATATCACCTTTAACAATCTGGTTACCCTGAAATTGCTAAACGTGGCACTGGTTTTTAAATTCATGTGCTCTGCCTACCCCTCCTGGGAATACAGGCGTGAGAGTATGTATGTATCTGCGATGAAAAATTATTTCCTCTCGACTGCTGGTTATCTAACTTATTGGTGTTTGGTACAGTCAGGGAAATTGGATGTTTAGCAGGTTGAGATACTTCTAAAATTGGCCTTATTACTATTCCCAGCCAGTTGCATGACATAAATACTCAAAATTGAACTTCATGATGAAGTTTGTCCTATACCTAATGCGAACAAATTATGAAGGCGGTCAACCTGCTAAACATTCAGATTCCCTGACTGTACACAAACAAAACCCATCTTTCCTATGAGAACAACCGCCAATTTCACATCACATTTCATTCGACATACTTATCCTCATTATGCAACACTGTCACACTTCATTAGCCGTGAAACTACGATTGAGACGTCAGTTGTGCGCGGGATTACCGACGGCGCCCGACGACGCCCGACGCGTGCCGGAGCGTGCCGAAGGGGGCCGAAGGGTGCCGAAGCTGGTCGTGGCGAATCGCGAGTGAACATCGTTAATTAAGAGTGGACTTGACGGGGACGCGAGACTGTTAGAAACAGCTGACAGCTAGGTTTAGTCGTTTGGTTAACACAGTATTGTAAAATTGATTTCAGCTTAGTGAATATGCCTTTCACTCGGATGGAGCTGAAGGCGTAACTCAGAGAACCCAATATCCAACGCTGCACAAAATTGTAGCATTAGTATCAACATTATGTTAGTGTCGCCACACAAGGGCCACCGGCCACAGCCACAAACGCCGCCACGAGAAGTATGATGCTGCTAACAGCCACTTGTTTAGTTCAGACAGCTGTTGGCCGATGTGGCAAGAAGCGAGCTGCGACGATTGTAGCGTGTGGCGGTCACCGGCATCAACCGTGTGCGGCGAGTCCATTTAAAATGTGTGAAAATTACAGGGAACATGCCGCTGGCGGCGTTTTGTTGCTGTGGCCATTTTTTATCAATTTTAAGATTAAAAGTACACATAAGTGAGAAGTTGAAAGCCTGCCACTTAGTACATCTTAGACTGTTTACGTAGTTATCTCATGCAACATCTACGGAAGAAATGAAGAGGTGAAAAGTTAACCTTTTTCTAGGGAAAACTGTCGTTGATCGTCATTGAAATCAAGCATAATTTTATTGATAGCGATGTTAAAAATGTCCCATACAAAACACTTATTTTGCCGTGTGGTGTCGCGTTTAGAATAACACCTCCCATTCCTTTTGTGGATGTCGTAAAAGGCGACAAAGAAATTAAGCTAGCAACCTGTCACTAAATTTACCTCTGAAAGTCTGAAGTTAAAACCTAAAAAATATAGTACCTACAACACATGGTATCCTTGGGGGAAATAGGCAAGATGTATGGTGTTCTATCTTCAAAGAAGTAGGTACAAAAATAAACAAAATACAGAAAAAAATGACATTGAGAAGGTGCCAGCTAAATAAATACTTTTCACACAATTACAGCGCAATAAAAAACAGACCAACTCCCAAAAGACTTGTCAGCAAGTTCCCAACATTTATACCAACAATATCAATGCTGTAACAATACATTTATACGTATATTTTTTTTATTATCTCGACACGTGCCTCGTAATGGGTTAATACGTGTATTAACAATTGTCATAAAAAGCGAATGCGAGTGGGTGACACTGATATCATAATCGAAATATGAAGGGTCGGGCTTGATGTTTGTTTTAATAATCGCGATATTGATATCGTAAGGATTATGACTTTAGAATTATTTTAAATCATGTTGTGAAATAAAATTGTGATTGTGTTAAAATGGTTAAGTGGGAGTTGTGATTCCGAAAACTATAAAGTAACGACTGTAGGTTTAGGATAATTAGAAGAATTTTCTAGTATATTGTTAGTTTTATTTCAAAGTTTTATTTTAGAATTTGGATAATCTAAATAGCTTTAAGTAGGTACAAACAAATAAGTTGAAAATGAGGATTAGGTCTAAGAAACATGTAATTGGTCATGGTTGGCCTGTGTAACGTGTTTCGTGTGCTCTGCCTACCACGTTTGGGAACACAGATGATTGTATGTATGTATACAGGGTTACTGGTAACTCGACGTATTCTTGGTAGGACTTGATAGAGGAGCTAAAATGCAATATTTTTAAGCCATCATATGTATGGCCGAAAATTACCGGTTCTTGAGTTATTGATTTTTTAAGTTTTTTTTTGAATTTCCCAAAATTTTACATTAAAACTATTTTTTCTTTAAATTTGGCCGTCTGTTGCGGTATTTTTTATTTATTTTTGAATTATTAAACTATTGTCAAATTAAAACAAGTACAAAAACCCTAACAAAACAAATAAAAGTTTTCGAAATCAGCGAAAACATTTTTAATGTTTTATTAAATCTGTGGTTGTTGTTACTAAACTATTGCTCTAGTCGAAAAAAAAAATATGACATCAAGTGTACAAATTGTTAGAAAAACATTTACGTTACATCAGCTTTCTGAAAAGGTATCATAGTCCATAATAATCTTTAAGAACTTTACACAAAACTGCCTTAAATGAACGATTTCGTTTGCGAGTCATCGCGGAATTGTATGGAGATGTGTTGACCGCGGCAGTTGTGCAAACGTTCCGCTGGCTGCGCTGTCTCAGTTTCCATACTATTTTGTGATGACTTGCAATTTGTACACTTGATGTCATATTATTTTTTTCGACTAGAGCATCAGTTTAGTAACAACAACCACAGATTTAATAAAACATAAAAAATGTTTTCGCAGATTTCGAAGACTTTTATTTGTTTTGTTAGGGTTTTTGTACTTGTTTTAATTTGACAATAGTTTAATAATTCAAAAATAAATAAAAAATACCGCAACAGACGGCCAAATTTAAAGAAAAAAAAGTTTTAATGTAAAATTTTGGGAAATTAAAAAAAAAACTTAAAAATCAATAACTCAAGAACCGTTAATTTTCGGCCATACATATGATGGTTTAAAAATATTGCATTTTAGCTCCTCTATCAAGTCCTACCAAGAATACGTCGAGTTACCAGTAACCCTGTATAATGTAGATAAGTCCCAGTATGAGTTGAGAATGGCTTTTTCTGCAACATTTGACAACTATTTAGCGTCTCAGACATATGAAATAAACAATTATGTTACTCAAAACTACTACATCAATAAAATAATTGTCAGATAATTAATTAGCAGCCAATTGCCGCCCCGTTTGCAAAAATCACACAAAAAGCCATTTACACCAACAATAAAAAAATGGCTCAGTCCCACAAACTACAGACGCCACTTTAGCGTTCGCACGAAATAAAAGTTCGATAAAAAACGATTTCGACACGTGCCAAAGCATTATTCGGTAACCGTCGGGGGCGGTAAGACTATTGAGGGCAACCCTAGCAGTGTTGCCTTATGAAAAAAACAACTTTACGTGGTACCTATAGAGTTGAATTTCGAGTGTTGAGATTTGAGGATAGGTTAGGTCAGGTTAGTTTAGGTTAGATGGAAATAGGGTTCTGCCGCGTTGCAATTGAGTACGTTTTTGTAGTAATAGGGTGGCATAAGATTGCAAGAGCCGTCTATTTATTGGTGGGAAAGGACGCGTGTCAGTTCTAACACCAGTTTTAATATTTTAGGTCACGTGCACCGCACGCGGCTCGCTTTGATAAAAAACTGTAGGCCGAATAATTCGAGTTATATTGTCATTCTCGTAAATGTTTAATTTTTTGCAAGGCTTCCCTTGTGGTTGGCTGCTGGACTGTCATTACCAAATTGGATGGTCCAGAGGCTTTGTGACGGGTTGAAATGCGGTCGGGATGAGGTATTCATATGTAAAGTTTTAGATTCTAAAGCGATAATTAGAGCGGATTTTAGTGCTAATAAACTATTGTTGGGTAGTATTCCATCGAAGCCGCAAGGACCCGAAATAAGTACCGTGGTTATTATTTACATTTTGACTACTTTAATGACTATTCATTTTCACTCGATATTTAGTTAGATAACTGTAGAGCTAAAATTGTACTAAATGTGGCTACGAAACATGAAATCAAGATTTTGTCTATGTAACTTTTCGTTAGTTCTGCGTGTCACGTTAGGAAATGCGAGCGGTGACGTTTAATTTTTATACGCGATGAAATGTAATTTTAACCTTGAAATAAGTGAACTTACCTACTTACTGGCTGAAGACCTACATAATGATTGCACATTATGGGGTTGAAGAGAAAGATAAATAGTTTAGTTACAGAAATGCGTATTTTCTACATACACATAAGTATTTTATAAAATTATGCTGTGAAACTTTTAATTGCAGAAACGATCAATACTGAACACGCCAGTAATGTAGTGTTATAAAATATTCCGTCTTATTTATAATTTATAAGACTGGCACAATGATATGGACATATTTTCGTCTTAAACCTGTTTATGATAGCGGCAGTTAAAAGTTAAATTTGAAATGTTACAGGTTATTATAACATACTTTCATAACCTTCAATCATTTTCTTATTTAATCGCTAAAACCTAATTCAGACAAGCGTTGTTAAAACAAAACTACAAAAAATAGAAAGAAGCTCAAAACCCCAAAATCTCAACTTCAAGCATCGCAACTCCTAACGCCATCTATCCTCCGGGCCAACTAAACTCCATGTTTCCGTCCACGTGCCGTCGCAACAAAGCCGACGCCGGGGCACAATAGCGATGTCATCGCGCGTCATAATAGAGGATTATTACGGACAACAGGAAATTGGCCCTCCGAGGGAGAAGATTGATAGTTATGAAAAATGTAGGTACTGTGTGCCTTTTTTTGTGACATTTATAAGAGAGATGAAATGATATGTTTTATTTTCCGAGATAGTAACGTTCGAAGTCATGAATGTCATGATCGTACTTAAATGTTAATTTAATTCGTTGACTATCAATTTAGTCCCTGTGGAATACAATACAGTAGGTATAGCGTAATCCGCAGAAATCCGTGTGGTGTCGGGTTTAGAATAACACCTTTACATTTCTTCCATGGATGTCGTAAAAGGCAACTATATTTTGGGCGAAAGACTAGCAACCTGTCACTACTATACCGCCAACTCAAAACCTAAAAAAATACACGAAGTGGCCACTAAGCGTGAAACAGTCATGATTTTATCCATGTAGCGTTTTGTGTGCTCTGCCTACCCCATATGGGAATTCAGGCGTGATGTATGTATGTGTGTATGTACTTTTCAAGCATGTATGTGTACCTAATCAGATTCACTGCGTTAATATTCTTGCATTGCGACATTATCGTGAATTATGGTTTTTATAATTTATTTATATGCAAAGAAAAAAACAACATTTCAATAACACGCTAAACTATATTTAAAACAAACGCCTAAATCTACCTACCAATAGAAACTAAAACTTGGTTTCGCTTATTACTATCTAAATCAAAACTTCATTTTTAAAGGAGAGCAAAAAAAAATGGCGAGTAAAAATAAATAAGCAAATTGTTTTCAGTCTGAATCGGACAGGGGGATGCTTTCCTGGAAAAGAAAATGTGGACATTAAACCAAAGTTTGGTAAGAAATTTTTAATCAAGATTTACAATAGAACTAAAAAACATAATATATTAAAATAACCGATACAATTTAGTGTATTTTATACTCAGCGCCATCTATAAGCGACAACATCAAACACTTCAGCCACTTTTACATTCTACTTTTAATTTAAATAGATGTTGCTACTGAATCATTGAAAATTTGTCATATACGATTAGTATATGAAGAACTGCACGCAAAACACGTTTGCTTTCAAAATACACCTAGATAAAAAGAGGGGTCAAAATTAAATAGGCCTGTTGGTATTTTGTACAAAAGCCTAAAAAGTTTACCAAAGATTGGTCATGTATCATTTGTAAGTTTTATTTAAGTAGGGCCGAGCTAAGTGATAAAAAAATACGAAAATTGTTGTCTTATTTTATAACTGAGAACTGTGTGTGAGAACTTACGTAAATAAAACTTACAGGAAGAGGCAAAAGCAAAATGTTACCTCAAACTCTCCAATGAAGATATCAGATTCGTCAGACGGAGGAGGCTGATCGATGTTGTCTACAGCAGTTATTTGGGGACCTGGAGACAAAATAGGTACTTAAAATAATTTTAAATAAAAAACAACCGACTTCAAATTAGCAATATTTTGAAGTATTCTATTTACTGAATGTAAAATCTTGACTTCATCAACAAATTACCGAAAACGCCGTACATCTCCATATAAAATTTGAAGAGTTCCCTCGATTTCTCCAAGATTTCGTGCCAATGGGACCAATTTCGAGTTATACCCTTACGATTAAAAAAAAAATTTGAAAATCGGTCCACGGGTCTCCGAGATATCGAGTAACATACAGAAAAAAAAAATAGGCCGAATTGAATACCTCCTCCTTTTTTTGAAGTCGGTTAATGAAAATGCACAAGAAATAGGTCCAACGCAATAGCAGCAGCCTATCTACTCCAAGTCTCGTTATAGTGGTCGGGGCAATAAAATTGGCAAGATTTTAAGCGGTTGGAATACATTTTACTTAACTAACTTAACCTGACCACTTAAAAACCTTGCCAAGATTATTGTTGACAGTTATAACTGTCATAGATTCACTTATAATATGTTATAATATGTGGACTGGCACAGCAACTTCGATGCTTTTCTATCTGTAACGGCCACAGATCACTTCTTGTTAAGTAGATAATGCACATATTTATGCGAACAGCGTTCCATGTGCAACTACAGCGAGAAATAAAATCTAATACTTACGGACAAGGAAACTGATACCTGTGCCACTTTGAACCTTTTCACAACGGATTTCATATTGCCCTGATTAGTAAGTAGGTAAGTAGTTACTTAGTATAGTATGTCACAGTGACATTTCTTGTGAAAGGGTCCAAAGTGGCACAGTTATCAAATTCTTTGACTGTACCTCGTAAGATGAGGGCTTTTTTTACTTCAAATCTTGGAGACACACATGGTCTTCATGCTAACATTGACTTAAGTAATATACCATTTTCCACTTAATTATACTTCCATGATAAATGATCAAACTGAAGTTTTGAAACTCACCCAAAGGAATGCATTCCATAGGCTCAAATAGGTCCATGGAGATGAGATCAAGAGGCGGAGAAGGCGCCGGCGGCGGCAGAGTACACGTAGAAGAGATTCTACCTCCTGTGATAAATAAAACTATGATGAACAGGGCCCGTAATTTTCATGCCGCTGACGCAAAATTGACGTCACGCTCCTTAAAGGGTGATCCCAAATAATTTGATTGTAAATCATTAATCATTAGTCGTCAAACATTTTAATCATGTTTTTGATTTTGTAATTTTATTTTTGTGACATACATAACAAACAAAAATACGATTACAAAACAAAAGGATTTTTATGAATATTGCATTAGGTACGTATAAATGCGAAGATGACTTAGATTTTTTTTTGCATGGCAATTAATGCATGAAGGATGGTAGGGTGGCGTTAGAGAGGAACTCTGTTTTCTACGTAATTACTGAAATGTGGTAACAAAACCATTTCGTCAGTGGAAAGGAAAAACGCTAAAGCGCCATATAGATACTTGGCGCTTTAGCGTTTTTTCTTTTCCACTGACGATTTAATAAAATGTATGTATAAAACAAATCAAATAGTTTTATTTACGTTTCACGTATCAAGTAGGTATTATTTATTCTATTCATTTGTACATGATTAAAATGATTGACAAATAATGATTAATAATTTACAATCAAACTATTTGGGATCATCCTTTAAGGAGCGTGACGTCATTTATGTGTCAACGGCATGAAAGTTACGGGCCCTGATGATGAACCATGTCCTGTTTTATTTCTTCTTAGTCCCTTTGTTACCTTTCATTGTTTTTCTTTTTAATCCAAACGGTTTAGCACGGAACAGTTAGGAATTTATGGTCAATAAAAGAAGATAAGACAGATCTGACAAGGTTGTGGAATGATGCTGGAGAAAAGAAAGCCAAAAACACGCGAATATATGTAATTTCGTAGCGAAATTTACTATTCGTTCGATTGTAGCATGTGACAGCCACCGTCGTCAACCGCGTGCGGCGAGTCCATACAAAATGGATGAAGACTATAGGAAATATGCCAGTGGCGGCGTTTTGAGGTTGTAGCTGGTAGCCCGAGTGCGGAAATCCTAAAACCTCGTCTGTCATCGCTTCTCCTTCCCAGGGACGGTCACGAACTAGTCCAATTAGTTTCTCTTACCAGGCCTAACGTCGTCAAAGGTGCTCCGGTCCAAATGGCGCTCCAGAGGCGGCAGATGCGAGTCGAGGCAGGGCGCCAGACGCGGCTTGAGGCGAGGCAGGACTGACGGAGGCTCCTCTTTGATGGTGCAAGGTTCTACGTTCACTTCTCCTACTGTGGAGATAAAGTGTTGTAAGTAGGGGAAGTGTTAATGCTGAGGAATTGTCTTTTTGAGCGCGGGATGGATCCTGTGTTTTTTTTTTATTTGAGTTTGAGCAAGTTGATACACTGTATGTATGTCATGGGACGTAAAAGAATGATGCAAATTAAAATACTTTTTAACATTTCGCACTACTAAATAAAAATAGGCGTACTTAACTCAAAATGTGTATTAACTCAAAACTAAGCTATAGGTTCATACGCCAAGTTTCATTTTTGAGTAGTGGCACATCTGGAGTTAGCTCTGTTTTGATCTAGCTGTGCGATTTGTGTTAAATGGACAAGTCAAAAACAGCAGAGCTGCTGAAGGGACCTTTTTAGAGTATGTTTGAAAGCACTTTGTAAGTGAACTTTATAGGTAGGTGGTCTTTGGATTTTGTTTTTAAAGTCAATAAGGTTAAGATCAAGATACTGGTAACTTATATAAGATCGTATAACAGTAGAGAAACTAATGAAATATAATGTGAAGATATGCCTGACGATTGGTAGATCCTTAGCATTTTGTTGTTATTATATCAAAATATTGTATGTGTGTGCTAGATTAGTTCTTAAGTTCTTTTCATTCGTGAATGTGTGAATGAACCTATTTACTGTTTGAATAAATATAGTTGGGTACTCTTCGTTTAGCAACTGAACAAAGCGTTTCATTTACTAGACTACTAGAGCATTACGCGTATCAAATACTATTGGCTAAGGTCTAGCGAGCGTCACACGCACTTGCCAGTAGAACCTAGTTGTTGTCTTACCATCAGCTGACAGCGCAGTGTGGAAGGCGTGATGAGGTTCCTCCACCGCCAGATGCAGACGACCTCCTGGCTGGATGCGCGGTACCACTGTGGCCACCACTGGTACGCGGATCTGAACGGCACCTTCGGCACGCGAGGGCGTTCGTCCAACCTCCTGTATCCAGTGAGGATAGATTTGTGAAATCTTTACGAGTAGGTACTACAACTTTCATATGAATGCCAAACCAGATCAAACAGATGAAGAGTGGAGATAGGATTGTAGTAAGCGTAGGCAAAAGATGAAGTTAATTATCATGGAGGGATTAGAACCAGACCGTCGATCATCGATGGATGGCATCGGTCAACGTCGATTGTAGTTGATCGACTGGTCTGGTAGCTTCAATTGATTGACAGATACTGGTTAAGCTGTTACGAAAACTGGACATAAATGAAATGGAAAATTACCTGCGTACGAGAGTCCTCGGAATTCACTACAATTTTCCCACCAATTCTCAAATCATCAGCAGTTGCCGGCACCAGCATCTACACCAAATATATTCGTTAAGGATTTAAAAATAAGTCTCTCCCTCTCTCACACATACACACACATTTTCCATTTCTCTGAAGGTTCGGTATTAAATTGCAACATCAGCACTTCATTTGGATCTCGTAAGAGGAGACTAAACAAGGTGTGCCCCTTAGGTGACATGCTAGCAACTAGTCACTGTTATACCTCATTCACCTATTTTTAAATCTAAAATAAGGGTAACAGTGGCAACAAAACATGGTATATCCTCGATTTTGGCTATGTAGAATTTCGTATTGCTCTGCCTTACCTATTTCAAGAATATCATGTGTATGTAGTTCATCACTCACCTGCTTCCCACCAGGTAGTTTAGTGTCAATCACTTTCACCAGCACTGGTGTACTGTTATCAGGTTTCAGCAAAGCGAAGGGCGTCTGCCTAGTGGCCAGTGCCACCCCCATATGGTAGGTCTTTATGGGGTCCACTATGACGCCATTGCTCATGGAACCCCAGGGTAAATCGTTGCTCCAGTTGTCTGAGGAATCCATGCTGGGTGAAGACTTGGGGGTCCAGGAGGATGAGGTTCCTTCCATGGGTGGAAGGTAGGGTCCAACTGAGGATGATACTTCGCATTGGTCGACCGATGATCTATGAAGATGAAGAATGATAAGAATTAACTCAGCTGTCTTTAGGACTATAGTCTGTTTTTAAGATAAGAATTTCAGCAGACCAATTTCGTATAGATAGTTCAACTAAGTTCTGCGCGCAGCGCTATGTGTGCGTGCGCTTGTAAATACACAGATTTCCTTTGTATGGCTCTCGCCACGTCACTGCTACTGCATACAAACTGTCACTGCATACAAATTAAATTTGCGTATGTATTTATAAGCGCACGCACACATAGCGCCGAGCGCACAACTCAGTTTAACTATTTGTACTTTCTTTGGAATCAAAAGGTAAACTTAGCAATAACAGGTTACTACTGTTTTCATAAAATGATTTAAAAAGCACAGACTAGAGGGTATAACATCCCCCTAGTTCCATCAATAGAACAATCAATGGGACTAAATCACCTGATAGGTTCCGGCTGAGTTTCAGGCGTTGGACGAGAGATACGAGGCGTGGTGCGACCTCGAGGTATAGTCACGCAGCCGTCTTCTGGGTGGGCCTGTCACAAAATACATACATACAAACATAAATCATGCCTGTATTCCTAAATGGGGTAGGCAAAACACACAGTCACCAAAACAGTGCGGGGGAAGACCCTAATAGGAGGTTTTCTCTCCAGGCTTATGTTATTATTTATTATGCCTCGGCCTGAGGACCACAATGTACAGAGATAAAGTTGGAAGTAGTATTTATGCAACTAATGTACCTACGAAACATTGACAGTGGCGATAGGGTGGATAGAACGGTAGGTACGTGAATGCGCTATGTTTTTTCTTCCGACATGCGAAAGATTAATACTTAGATAAGTTCGCCTTTGTACTTTGACACCGTTTATTTCATATCTGTATTTGTAAATTTTAAGATCTTTTTAAATATAGGAATACGTCATTACAACTAAATTACCTTGTTCTTATGGCACACTAAATTCGACTGCTGATTGAAGCCTTTGAAGCAAATGTTGCAGCGGTAGGGCCTCTCATTTGTGTGGGTAAACAGGTGGTTCCGTAGGTTACCTAAATCATAATAATTTTAAGTTTTTAGTAAGTTTTTAAAAATCATCCTTAAAAAGTCAAGGCAAGTGATCACCAGACAAGAAAACATCCTCATAACCACTATGTGTACTAATACTAATCTATTAGAACTGATAAATTTCGTAAAACAAACCTACTTTCTAATAAAAATATGATTTTACTAGCTTCTGCCCGCGGCTTCGCACGCGTTAAATTCGGGCTAACACAGAAGAGATTTCGGAATTATTATTAGAAAGCGCCCGCCAGAATAGCCAGCAGACATTAGATTTTTTCCTACTTTCTCGACACTTATCGTCATATTTTGGAAAATTCAAACAATCTTTATAAATTGTAGCCTATGTGCTATTCTGATGTATAAGCTACATTACTGTAAAGTTTCATGAAAATCCATTCAGTAGTTTTTGCGTGAAGGAGTAACAAACATCCAGCCATCCATCCATACATCCATCCATCCATACTCAGTATCAGCTGACGAAAGCATCAACTCAGTAAGATTCATTCTGAGTCGTAAACACTATCGAAACGAAGTGTCATGTCATTTTAAAAGTTAATTTCGACTGAAACTTTTACTAGAACTACAAAAAATAGTACAGTTTTTAAGTTACGCAGGGCCATATTTTTGAAAGTGACATACGGCTGGAATGGAGAGAATGGAAGTTTTGATTAACTTACAATTAATGAAGATGAAGCTGAAAGGATCTAGGAAAGGTAAGGAGGGAAGGGTAACCTTTCTGGTGGAATCCTTTAGGGCAGATGTGGCAGCGGTAAGGTTTCTCGTTGGAGTGGGTCTTCCGGTGGGAGATGAGGGTTGACACGCGGTTGAAAGTCTTACTACACACCTGGATGGGATAATGGATGGAAAAGTTTGATTTGTTCATCAAATGGCTAATAAATTGTTAGAGCACTGAATCTACAGGAGTACAATTTTAAAAATTCCTAAATACTCTCATGACATGACTTTCAATACACCACTCGATTTCTCTGTAGATTCCGCAAGAGGTAATTAATTAAAATAGGTTTCAGTATGTGTTAGAAGACACGTAAACAACTCGTCACTAATAAATTTCTTTAGCTGTATCTAATGGCCAACTCAAAATACAGAAACATCACTACTGTATTCCCAAATGGGGTAGGCTGAGCACAACAAGTTAGTTACACAGACAAAGTCAGGACTATTTCACATTGCAAAGCCAGATTATTATATTTTTGGTAAGTTGGAGGACACCGAAAGTTCTATTAACAAGGATTTATCCCCAAACTGTTTTCTAGGGGGATGCAATTATTAACACCCCTTTGGTGCAAATTGGTCGCAAAGGGGTACTTCAAATGTCAAATCCATCAATCGTGCTAATAATGCGCTTATAATGACGTCTTCAACAAATGTGGTTTCCCCTAAACACTGAATTTTGAAGCCATCACATATTAAGTACACTATTCTGCAAAGAATTTGTCAGGTTTTTAGAAAGAGAGAGTAAATTCGCTTATTTGGAAAAAGCGCTGTGCTAACTTACTTGCACTCTCTCTCTAAAATCGTGCCTGGTTGTATGCCAAATGCTTTACATAGGTACCCTTAATAATCTAAAGGAGTAGGAAGAAAAAAAAACAAAATCGAAATTTCATTTATCCAAGTAGGCTCCAAGAGGTCTGCTTCTGTACGCCTTTTTAAGTCTACCAGCGCTTCGCAGAGACCACGATTGCCCCGAAGAATCTGTCGCAAGGAACTTAGCACGAAGTAGGTACTTCTGAAGACGCTCACCTCACAAGCATAGGGTCTCTCAGCAGAGTGTATGGCCCGGTGCTGGCTGAGGGTCGAGAGCTGCCGGAAGCTCTTGCCGCACGCGTCGCAGTGGAAGTTCCTCTCATCCGTGTGGGTTGGGAGGTGACGCATCAGAGTGTATTGGTGCTGGAACTCTCTGCTGCCTGTGAAAATATGTTTGTTTGTTTGTGTGAGAATACTAAAAAAACGGGTTAGTCCCAGGTTAGTCTAAAGGGTAACAAAATATTGGTAAAAGTATATTCGTAATGTGTTGCAATCGTGATTTATTTGCAGTTTTTGGCAAGGAGCCCTTTGAGTGCGAGTCAGACTAGTACTTTGCCGGTTTTACTTTAACTATCGTCACTTTTGCATACATTAGGAGTATACTTTTGTTCAATATTTTTGCTATCCAAAATTTTGCCAAGTTAAATACCAAGGCTGTCCTCGAAATAGCATAGTCAATGGAACGCGTTGTGTGGAGAAGTCAAATAGTAATAGTACGACACCTTTTTGCACACTAGAAAATTATTTTTAGGCTTGTAATACACACTAAAATATAGTACACAATAAAAATATACTTATCTAAAAAAAAGGAACGGCAATTTTTTTATTGCTCGAATATCAGAATATACTTACAAATACCGCATTCCCATAGCTTGACGGTGCGGCCATGTCTCTTCACATACTTGACGAAGTGAAATCTCGATCTTGGATCAGTCTTGTCCACTTTACACGGCCCTTGGTTGCTTCGGGAGCGGTCGTTGAGAAGAACTAAGAGAGTAATTATAAATGTGATAGCAAAAATGTCGGTACAGTTCGCACGGTGTGTAAGAGTCCCCCCGCCCACGGGCCACCGGTCACAAAACGCCGCCACCAGTATATTTCCTGTAGTTTTCATATATTTTGTATGGACTCGCCGCACACGGTTGATGCCGGTGGCCGCCACACGCTACAATCGTCACAGCTCGCTTCTCGCGCCCGCACCGGCCAGTAAACGGCCGTCTGAACTAAACAAGTGGCTGTCGCGCGCTTCGACTACTTTTGTAGCTGCGTCTAGCTTCTCGTGGCGGCGTTTGTGGCTGTGGCCGGTGGTCCGTGTGCGGCGACACTTAAGATCGCTCGGCAAAAGTAGAAGGGGTAAGCGCAGTAATCAATTTTGAAGTCTAATCTGTATTCGAGGAGCGAGGAAGATGGACGGCGACACGTTATTGGTAGATCAGTCGCACTTCACCTCCCCGCGCTAAAAAACATGAAATAGTCACGGCTTTGCCTATGTAACTTCCCATGTGCTCTGCCTACCCCCTTTGGGAAGACCGACGTGATGTATGTATTAAAAAAATCTACTTATAACAAACAAGGTTACATTCCTGTCGATGATAGATACCAATAGTTAATACAAGTAGGTATTCAGAAATAGATTTTTACTAAATTCTTTGCGTAGTATACAACTATAGTTAGTAATAGTAACTGTGATGGATGATCATAAAAAGGCCACCCCATAAACCAGGTTGGAATGGGATCCATTTGCTAGATTAAAATGCGTAAGCCTATCGGAGAATACCGAGTAGGTACATTTATTTCTTTCATAAAGGGCTATATTTAAATCTTGCTGGAATTTTATGGTGGTTTTTACATTAAATTTGACTGTCGGATTGTCATTAAGATTTTCCTTGTTAATTAAGAGAACGTCATTGTGAGGTTTATAGTGTAATGGTGCTATTTAAAGTCCTTAGGTGGGCTAGTTGAAAATCTGGAAGTTTCAAGTATTAAGATGAGATTTCTATTGATTAAATGATAATCGGATATTTATGGTAGAGCCAAAAGGATCGTTTAAAAAATGTTGGCTTTTGATGCATTTCCCAGTAAGTATGGTGTTAGGTCTAAGTGTAGTTATTCTACAATCTAGAATAACACCTCCCCATTTCTTCCGTGGATGTCCTAAGAGGCCACTAAGGAAAATAGGTAAAGATACATTTAACCTGTGTGGTGTCGGGTTAGAATAACACCTCTCCATTTCTTCCGTGGACATCGTAAGAGGCGACTAAGGAAATAGGTTAGTCTATTTTAGGCGACAGGCTAGCAACCTGTCTCTATTATACCTGCCAATTACAAACCCAAAAAAAATGCTACAAGTGACCAGTAAAACGTGAACTATGGTTTTGTCTATGTAGAGTTTTGTGTGCTCTACCTACCCCGTTTGGGGATACAGGCGTGATGTATGTATGGTGGACACTAACCTGCTGATGTGGAGCTGACGAGGTGCGGTTCTCCCGTGGTCTTCGGAAGGTAACCCTGGCTGGTATCCTGGAATGATGCGCTGGAGGTGTCGGCTTCTCTCTAGAGATATGACACTAATATAAAATGTCGTATGGTGCCGAGATAGAATAACACCTCTCCATTTCTTCTATGAATGTCGTAAGAGGCGACTAAGGAAATAGGTTTAGGTATGCTTTAAGCGACAGGCTAGCAACCTGTCACTATTCTATCTCTTCCATCTGTTTGTAAACCTAAAACTATGCTAGAAGTGACTGTAAAGCGTGAAATCATAATCATAATTTTGTCTATGTCACGATTCGTATGCTCGCGCAGGCGTGATTGTATGTATTGTATGTAGGCGACAGGCAAGCAACCTGTCACTATTTTTCCTGCCAACTCAAAACTATATAATTGTTTGTTAGAAGTGGCCATGGAACGTGAAACAGCCATGGTTTTGTCTATGTAGCGTTTCGTTCGCTCTGCCTACCCCTTGAGGGAATACAGGCGTGATGATGTATGTATGTATTTAGCTGAAGCCTAGAATGAAATCTACCTTAATCTCCCTACTGAGCGCTGCATCCAAATCCTTCCCGAACGTAGTTTGGCCAGTGGTACCAAACCCTGGCTCGGAGACCAGCGAGGCGATGTTGCCATCCTCCTCCGTCCACGCGAACCGCGCTTGCTCCAAGCTGTCCGGGAACAGGCCTTCGCGGAAGAGGGAGCGGGAAACGTCGAGCTGGCAACACCGAGGAAAGAGTTCACGCTAATTCTGCATTGGTATAATTTTTAATAGCATTACGGGCACTTATATCGCGCGCGGTAGACTACCTGCATAGAGGACAGACCCGATAGAGAAACAATGTTGGCCACCCAGGCCCGCAAACAGTGGTTTGTCACTTACTAACGTCACAGTCACTGTCACAGAAACTGTACAGAGCCAATAACCGTAGAGAAAAAGGCACTAGCGTTACGCGCGATCTAGGGCCGGCCAATAAATGCACAGCGATCGCCTCGAATAGCCGTGGTAGCCCAGCGGTTCGACCTGTGGCCTCTCAAGCAGAGGGTCGTGGGTTCAAACCCCGGGCTCGCACCTCTGAATTTTTCGGAATTTATGTGCGATATCGAATTTTATATTTATCACGAGCTATTCGGTGAAGGAGAACATCGTGAGGAAACCTACACACAGCGACGAAGTAATTCAACGTTGTGTGTGAAGTTCCCAATCCGCACTGGGCCCGCGTGGGAACTATAGCCCAAGCCCTCTCATACTGAGGGGAGGCCTGTGCCCTGCAGTGGGACGTATATAGGCTGCTGATGATGATGATGATGATCGCCTCGAGGGTCTGGCGGAATCGTCTCCGAACAATTAAAATGACATTAGTAGGTACTCTAGAAGTACCTAGATTGTAAATAAAACCCGTGAAAATTTTACCCAAAGGTCATGAAAAAATCGTAAAAATAAAACCTTTTAAAATGAAAAGAAAACATCGTTATTTGAAATTCAGTGGCCGAATAACTTTAAAATATTTAGTAATAGTTGTTAAAAGTTAACGCCACGCAACAACACAGTGTTTACAAAATCGCGCAAACTTTGACAATCACTTTTTATTGACATCCCAAAAGTAGAGTTTGTAGAGATAATAAATAGAAACTAAAATCGAAGTTTTCTAAATAAGTAAAGTAATAAATTGGTTTCGGACTTACGTCATTGCGGCTTGAATTTGATAGCAACGGCTCCTTATAACTAAAATCTCTTTTGTCATATTTGTCACTCAAGCAAACTTTACGAATACTGAAATAAAACACAACACGAATAAAAATAATCCAAATCCGTTTATAAAACAGAAAACACACGCGTAAATCAAGGATAATTCAACATGGTCGTGACCCGATTATCATTTATCACGACAAAATAATCGAAGATCGCACCTTATTATTTCATCACCTGGTCTCATGAAACTACTTTCCGATATTTCTTTTATTTCTTCGTCAGAGAACATCATTTATTTTTGCAATATTCAACTTTTTAACAAAATCACAACAAATTTTCCTTCACGCGCGACGTTTTCTATTGTTATTTTTGTTCCTATGACGATCCGCGTTCGAAATTTCGAAGTTTAAATTCTTTTTCTATTTATTTATTGATGGCGTGCGCTATTCTCTGCGCCTTACAGGTTGGCCATGGAACGCGACCTTTTTGAATTATTATTCGGTTGCCATGGAAGGTCCTTCACCTTATTTAATGCGGTGTTGAATTCGGAGTGCATTTGTAAATAATTTTACGATAAAAATGAAACATTTTAGTGACGTATTTTTAAGAATTTACTCTTTATAAATCTCAAGGGTCATTCCACGACCAAGGCAGTTTTGCGTGACACTCCGAGGCATAATTTCATTTTATGTTAATGTGTGTTTTTATGAATA
>BHDV01003811.1:0-13896 GCA_005406045.1 Adoxophyes honmai | reverse complement strand
GGTCCCGTTTTTACCCTTTGGGTACGGAACCCTAAAAACGGCGTAGGCAGGCTCTAAGAATATTCAAGTTATACTACGCAATTTATCAATTATCAAAACTGAAATTGAACTGCCGTGGCGCGTAGCTCCAGATGATGGATCACGGATTGATCCGAAACATGTCGAGCTAATCTCGGTATAAACAACGTGAGTAATCTGTTAATTTTCACTATGAAATTGAACTAATCTTAACTTCCATAGCAATTGCCACTTTTCTCGTGAAGACGCACAAAATGTTAGCGCAAGAAAGTTTTGACTAAAGAATTTCAAAGTTTTCCAACAATTTTCGTTGAAATCCTAAGCTATAGTTATATAAAACGGGTCCATTTTCCAAGTCGGTAGTTTGCTTCAATTTGCGGGCCAAGTCTGAAGGCGAGTTGGAACTTCTTGATTAATTGCGGTTGGCCATAACGAGGTCTGGGGTATTGGGGTAGGTAGGCATAGGCTGTGTTGCACACCGGTTGCGTTGTAACTCTTAATACAGAAATATATTATTTTACATAGTTTGATAAGTAGGCACAAAAGCACTATTCTACAATAATATATTTCTAAAAAGCAGAAGAATATTTTCATTTCATGACATTTAGTAGGCGGCAGAAGCATAAGCATATTATATACCTGTTCTCTTAGCACGACAGGGCGCGAGTAGAGATACGCGCGAGATAGACTATACCTGTCACTGTCTAACTAGAGATGTCAGAAAGTGACAGGTAGACTATCCCGCGCGCGACGCGAATAGAGCATGTTGTCGTGCTAAGCCTACAGAACCTGTACACTTAGTCGCCTCTTACGACATCCCAGGAAGAAATGGAGAGGTGTTATTCTAACCCGACACCATACGGCCATGTCATGCTTACGAGTAACAATATTTGTGTGACTGTGTCAAATTAAATATTTCTAGTAAAACTTTATCATTAACATAATAATTGTATCACACAGAACAATATAAGCAAAGCACTTACTAAGTTCCGAAGTAATTTATCTCGAGACCCCTAAAATGCTTTCAAAAACGACAGCAATTCCTGTAAGTGGAGGGATGACTTCCCCTTGCAGATGACACAGCTTAACAACACAGATAGTCCACTAGAACATAAGCTAAG
Organism: Adoxophyes honmai; assembly: GCA_005406045.1. Classification (NCBI taxonomy): domain Eukaryota; kingdom Metazoa; phylum Arthropoda; class Insecta; order Lepidoptera; family Tortricidae; genus Adoxophyes; species Adoxophyes honmai. Next base: position 12,757 of record BHDV01003811.1, on the reverse strand, counting down.
AATTTAAAAAACTTCCGTGTGGTGTCAGGTTTAGACCTGAAATTAAAATTGATTTTTTTTTTATATTATTGGGTTACGGATTAGAAGAAGTCGTTTGGAAGTGCAGTACCTGTCTTCGTTTTAGTGATACAATTTACCAATAGACTAACTATAGCCTCGATATAATACAAAATACTCCTGACTGGAACGCTATCATAATACTACAAAGTGCTAATACTTATAAATCTATAAGTTTAAGTAGGATACTAAATAAAATAGCCTATATCTTAGACAAATGGACACCTCTACGGAAATACGGTTAAGGTATATTTTACGCGTAACCTTTCACTATTATACCAATCAACTCAAAACCTAAAAAATATATACTGGAAGGATACGAAACTTAAAAGAAAAAAAAACACGATTCTTGTGAGAGCCCCCCTGTAAATAATAATTTTACTTCATTTTAAGCGTTTGTTGTTATAGCGGCAACAGAAATACATAATCTGAGAAAATTTTAACAGTCTAGCAAGCACGGTTCGTGAGATACAACCTGGGGACAGACGGACGGACGGACAGCGAAGTTTCAATAATAGGGTCCCGATTTCACCTTTGGATAGGAAATTACAAATAGACATAGCTTCTTCAACTTAAGTTACGACAAAGATGAAAAATTGGGTCAGTATCGTATAAATACAGCTTGAATTAACTCGGACCAAACTTATTCATTAGCTACAGTTCCGATGCTAAAGATATTACGTTCAAGCCTGAAAAGGAATAATAAATAAGGTATTGCCTACTTTGATTTAGTTAGGCAACAATTATAATGAATGATGATCGATGGCAGATAAGACTTCACTTTTCTGCTGTGCCCGCGTGTTGTTGGGTTTAGTACTTCTCCAATTCTTCCGTAGTTGTCGTAGGAGTCAACTAAAGCCCAAATGCAATATATCGTATTTTCTCTGTTGTCTCTTACAACATCCTCGAAGAAAATGGAGACGTGCAATTTCCCGACCAAACAGAAAAACCGCAAAAGTTAAGTTTTTAATTCTATCATCCTTTTTATGTTGGAATCGATTAATCTGACCGTCTTAGAAAAGAGGAAAATTTGGATCAAAGAAAGTATTTTTTCCTCAAGGAAACAAACCACTTTATTTCGCTATTTCAACTTTTTGTCGTATCAAATGGACTACGGTTACTTATTATTATTTTATTGGATCCCTACCTACTTATAAAAGTGACGATTTCTTACACTTGAGATGTATTGTATAACAGACAAAAAGTATTAAAACTAAGTACTAGGTTACATTTTTTTGTTTTGTCTCTTAAAACCACGATTATTTTATTAATATGTATGTATGTATTGTATGTAACTCTTTATTGTACAAAATAAACATGACAAATTAACAAGTACAGAACAAAACACAAGTACAAAGGCGAACATATCCCTTAAGGGATCTCTTCCTGCTGACCTTCAAGCGATTGACAAAATATGTGATATTAGAGTAGACACACAAAGAAATATAATATTCCTTGCGGGGTAGGCAGAGACAACCATTCGCTAACGCGCCATTCTCTTATATACTGGCATACCTCTCTCACTTCATTTACATGAATTTTTTACAGTTAAAATTTACACGTGGTTAGATTTTTATTTATGTTCAAACCTCTATTTTCGTAGGCAAAGACCATCACCACTTCTTCAACCATTTTACACTATTTCACGCAACAACCCCAATTCTAGTTAACCACAATCGTATTTCGTTGGAAAATATGTGGACGTAAATATTCCCCGTTTGTTTGCGTCTCAATATAGGAAAATCTAAAATGTACCCAAGAAGCACTGAAACGTCCCACTCCACAAACAAAAGAAGATCTCATAACCGTCTTCGCGGCATTACGTACCGGATTCGTTCATTCGAATTTTAAATTGGTTCGTTACAGCGTCGAACATTCTAGAATAATCTGGAACAATCTCGAACTTTCGATGGGAATTCTGGATGTGATCCAGCCACGCTAGAGGCAGGTACAGCGGCCAACTTACATTTGCTGTTAACCACAGCGCTGATTTCGAATGACGGGTTCGGATTTAGAAGGATAGTTCCTACTGTGATGCTAGTTCGAATTTTGTCCACCGGTCTCGATAAGTTTGTAGTGGTTTGTTGGAAATTTAAAATTTATTTGTCTCGACAGAGAGGCGCCGGGTCGCATCAGAAAATGTGATTTGTTCTTAATCTGCGGATGCATTTTCTTTATTGAAATGTTAATCCGATTACGGATAAGTTAGGAGTACTTCTTGAGAGGGGCGCTCGATGCCAAGTGTGTTTAAATTCTGATGAAATTGCAGCGCCATTTTTGTTTTTTATTGGATTTATTGTACCTAACATATTCGTAGGAAAAGGAAAGAAAATAGGGCATGACAGATGACACGAAACGCTTTATACTCAAAACCATGTCTATTTAACGTTTCGTAGCCACTTCTAGCATATTTATAAAATATACCGTTACATTTTTCTTTAATAGCTTTTCACGATATCCACAAAAGAACTGGAGAGGTGATATTCTAATACAGCAACAATACATGGATTGTCAATGCATCGTCAACCAAGACGGCTAAGTTTGAATGCCCAAGTGACAATAACTATCCGACTTCCCGATTAAACTAATAACCGTTCAACACTAAAACTTCAACTAGCTGCAGGATATAGAGATCCTTTAGACAATGTGAAACCTCTGAAGTCTCTGAAGTGAAGAATCTGAAGTCGTGAATAAAAATATGTACGTGTTGTGTTCTTTGGGGCAGCGCAGACGGCACACTTTTTGTGCGATCGAATCTGCGGCGCACAAAAAGTCTGGGTGGATTACAATCCATGGATTACAATACTACAGGAATTGTGCGCCGGACTTTTTGCGCGTTGTGTGTGTTACTGCATATAATTCCATAGGTTCTATTTTCACAGACTAAAAAATCCGTCGTGGATAGTGTGTCGTCTACGCAGGGCCTTACTGTTGAACTTTAGTTTTATCTTCAGTTAGCCTGAAAACGCCTGTAAAGTTTTTCCCGGAATTTTCATTAAAAAAATACGGAAATCTGAAAATAATACCCAGTATTTTGTAGTCTGGCTCTTAGTCAATCACGTAGCAATGCAATGCCGAACAATTGCAGGTGCGTACGCTCCGGCTAACGGGACACGCGTACGGGATGTAAGGTAGGTCAAACACCGGGCGTAATGACCTGAAAAGCGATGAAGCAATTGTGTCCAACGAGGTCCCACAAGGGAAATTTTCGGAAAATATTGAACAGGGGTTTTCAGATGCGTATACCCGACCACTGATTAAAATATTTACGGTCAATTTCCGGCCACCCTGTATACACTATACTCTGACGGTTTAGGTACTTAACTAAAAGTAAACAAACTTTATGTCAGATTTAACAGGATAATGAGGTTTTTTCTTACTACCCAAATTTTATCGGATGTTTGAATAGTAAACTATTTTGAGGTGGCAGGTACAATAGTGACAGGTTGCTAGACTGTCGCCTAAAGTATACTTTAAATGTCCTTAGTCGCCTCTTACGACATCCATGGAAGAAATGGAGATGATGGATGGATTATGCTAGAAGTAGCCACAAAACGTGAATTAGTCATCGTTTTGTGTGCTCTGCCTACCCCGTTTGGGAATACAAGCGTGATTGTATGTATGTATGTTTGAATAGTTTAGCAAAAGAATCTTACGTAATATTTATTGATCTGATGAACGTTAGTGTTCTATACTACAAAACCTAATTAGATTCCAATACACGTCAAAAAAACTGCCAAAGATGGCGGAATGTCACAGTGCATTGACGTTTGTGACAATGTGACGTTTCAGAGAAAACCAACCTTTGGTACAATTATTATGTTAAAATTAAATTATTTCCAAATACAATAAAGGTCATCCCAATTTTAACAAATGTTTTCTATGCATTAATCACCTAATAGCATTGAATTGTCAGACAAAGCCTAAGATATCATATCATATCCGATAAATAAAGTATTCTCTATGTTAATGTGTTGAGCGCGAATAATTTACATGCGTATACTAGGGTAACCTAATATAACCAGTTAAAAGGTTTTTCTGCGATTGACTATCAAACATGTAAGCTTACACATTCATAATATTAGTAAGATTTTTTCAGCTAACTGGGAGTCCCATAGCTGGGCACATGCCTCCTATCAAGGTATCAAGCATGAGAGAGACTGGGTTATAATCCTCATGCTGGCCCAGTGCAGGTTAGGAATTTCACATTCATACATGTTTTCCTTTTAATAACCTTTGAAGACGTAAGTACTTACGTAAAAATATAATTGTTTCTTTTTTCCTAAAAATGTAATCGCACATTATGTTATGAGAGTATTAATTGATACCAAATGTTGTCAAACCCTGAGTTATTGCCATTGTAATATAGACTTTTTTGCAATAAAACGATTTAATTAAATATCTTTTTTTGCGACGAGTATTTAAATAAGATTATTTATTTGAAAAGGAAAATTAAGTGTTGTCTTTAATATTATAAATCAAATAAACAGCTATCTATAATATTTACAGAAGTGAAAATTTGCTTATCACCAAATATGTCATTTTAATGGCAGCACTTTTTTGACGTGTATTGGAATCTAATTAGGTTTTGCAGTATAATTCCGATTGTTTCTGGTGTACCAAAACTTAGGCATTAACAGAACATTTTTTATTGTTTCCTTCCTTTGCTAAACTAGTTGAAAATCAGATAAAATTTAGGTAGTAGAAAAAAACCTTTTTAACCTGTCAAAACTGACATAAAGTTTGTTTACTTTTAGTTATGTACCTAAACCGCCAGAGTATAGTTATACAGGGTGGCCGGATATTGACCGTAAATATTTTAATTAGTAGTCGGGTATAGTGTAGTGACTACACTACAAGTTATTAAACCTACCTTACAAAATCCATCCGTCTCCCCAATCGGCATCGACAGGTACAATCACACCTATTCAAATACTCTAGCCCCAAAACTTTCCCTCTAAATCCAAACGAACCAACTAAAACATTACCATATTACTAAGAAGCATACTTTCGAATGACCCGAAGTTAGGAACAAGTTGGAACAATTTCTGTACTGGCAACTATTCCGGAGCGGAACAAGCGAGTTCGTACTGGCCACTGGCCAGATTCGAATTTCGAAACGGCGGAGATTGAAACTGCGCGACATTTGTATTATAAATAGGTCTTTAAGCGTAGTTCGGATCAGGTTAGTATTTCAGTCGAGTTGCGAGTAATTTAGTTCGTAAATCGTTTGCACTACAGCAGTACACAACTGAAGGGCGTTTTGTGGCAACCAATGAACTCGACAAATACAAGGCTTGTTTAGCCGATGGGATAGTGGGCAGTGACGCGTGGTGGGAGGCGTTACTCGTCCGTTAAAATAGAACTAAATGGATCGACTTGACTAAATTGATGCTTACTTGCTAAATCACTAGAGTAAATTTCGTTGTTCAGACACGTTTAGTTGCTAAATTACTCGTAACTCGATTAAAATACTAGGTTAGTCCGAACTAGGCTAAGAGTTTGGAAGATTGGTTTAGTTGGCAACACAAAATTATTGTGAACATTTTTTGACGGAAAGGGAAGCAGGGTTGCCCTTGAGCTAATTCTACCAGAGCCAAAGTCACATGCAGCACGCAGAAGGACCAATCGTTTGCACGGGTGGTGATTGGTGATTGGTAGCTTAGTGATCGAGCGTGCAGTGATTGATGCATGCGGGTGCAGACTAGCCGCTGTGTCATTCGCCTGATAGAATTCGAAATTTTCGAATTAAGAAACATTTAAACGGTTTTTTGTTAATAAAAAAGGAATAACTTTGAATGCAGCTAATGTGGCAAGCAAGGGTTCTAATGTTTCTGAAACGTGTCTGATTGGAAAGAGTTGGGAACTATCCGATTTATTTTGTACATTTACATTGAATTAGGTATAATTATAACACTTTAAGATTGAATTCATAACGAACTCGAACTTAGGGCACTTTTATATCTCGTCCTAACTTAGAACTCGAAATTTTATCCAGGTTTTTTTACGAGTATCTTTTAATTCTATTACCTACTTCTATCTAAGTAGATGACCGAAAATGTCTTAGAATGACTCTCAAACGCAGTCGTTTTTTTAATACTTTATCGTCACCCGATTTATGAACTTAGCACAGAAACAAAAACAAAAGGCGTCAGTTTTGTTTTCCTTCCTTCCGCTCTTGCATTCTTCCAAAGAACTCTGGGGAGGGAATATTAAATTGTTTCGTTCCGAATTCGAACTCGAACGCAATCTCTCGGGGCGGGGAATCAGTTCGGCGCTGACTGCCCGATTCGATTCAATGTTTCGACTCAACAATCGTTTGCGATTCTTTTAACCTTCGCGCACATTATCACATTTCTTTATCGCAAACTAGCCAGTTATAAGAGTGGGATTTTATTATTATTGCTTTCCATCATTATGCATTTTGTATGGCAATGTTTCCATTGATATTATCCATCTATTGAGTTCATAGTATACGTACAGGGCAAGATACTAAGTAAATATGAAAAAGGATAAAGTTATACTTTTACTAGAGTCGAGTTGAGATAGAACTATGATGCAAAAAAAACCATGAAGTCATAACACTATCTAGATATTGCCCGCGAGGTTGTCTGCGTGGAATTCAATTATCGTTGTTCAGTGAGTTACCAATGTGTTGATCTGTTAATACGAGCGTGCATATCGAAGAGAGCTCAAATAAAACTGCACTCATTTGTTTTCAAAATTTCATATTATTTTCATGATCATGACAGACAGACAGATTAATAATATTAGGGGTAAATTGAGTTATTTAACAACTCAAGACGAGAAACTCCCAATGTACTAGTTTCAAATAAAAAATATTACATTTTCATCGAAATATTGTAGGAATTTATCATTTGAATGATGGATGGGTGCGTGGGACAGGTTTGATCGATTTGCTGAATTTGTCAGCCTGTATATATTTAGAAATGCATGCTTTTCAACTATAAAAAATAATGATGATGTGCACCTGTCATGTAATCTTTCAAAATGGAATATGATAGTCTGTTGTGAATTGAGTTACTGCTACTATTTTTTTTATTTTGTTCCGACTATTACTCAAATAATCGGTGAAGTAACTGTTGTTTTGGTCCTTCACGTGATGGAATAGCAAAGAAAAATGTAAGTAAGAAGTCCAATCAATTTATCTAATAGTTCTTAACAAAGTAAACTTTTTTTTTAAATATGGAGACCTAATGTCTTTTCATCATCATCGTTATCATTATCATCCATAGACGTCCACTACTGAACACAGGCCTTCATGAGTACCGGTTGGAAGCGACCTGCATCTTTAGTGGCGACTTTTAATAGGTCGTATGCCCATCTTGTAGGTGGACGTCCTCCACTGCGCTCGCTCGTCCGTGGTCTCCACTCGAGCACATTTCGACCTCATTGGCTATCTAATCTGCGTACGATTTGGCCTGCCCATTGCAACTTGTTAATCCGGTGGGCTACATCGGTGATTTTATTTCGCCTAAACGGATCTCCTCATTTCTGATTCGATCGCGTAGATACACCCTGTCCATTGCTCGTTGAGCGGCTTTGAGCTATGAGAAAATTTGTGTCAGTTCAATGCAACTTGCGTCAGCACGTTTGCTGCATCTCATAAGGGATAGACCATGAGATACATGGGCTCCGAGGCGAAGACTGCTGCGAAATTGAAACATACCAAATATTTCACTCTCTTGTGTGTGTGTGTGTGTGTGTGTGTGTGTGTGTGTGTAATAGTTCAATGACGGCCGAATAGCCCAGCGGTTAGAGAACCTGACTGTGAAGCTTGAGGTCCCGGGTTCGATCCCAGGTCGGGGCAGATGATTGTATGATGAATACGAATGTTTGCTTTCGAGTCTTGGATGTTTATCTATATATTATAAGTAAGTTTATCCGTTGTCTAGTACCCATAACACAGGGTTGCCTAGTTTGGGACTAGGTGATTGGTGTAAATCATGTAAATATTGTCCAGTGATATTTTAAATTTAAATTTAAATGGTAATTTGAGATTGCCCTGTTTCCTGAACGTGTTAATAATCTGAATACATATTTATTTGGAATTTCTTTGGAATATGACTCTAAAACGACAATCCTTATTAAACGACTAGTCTAAAAAGGCAACCCTTCATTCGGGCTCATCCTCAACATGACCCGAACCACGTAACAGGTACCAACACAAAGCCAACGTCATGTCAGCCAACCCTAGCAATATGCCGGCATATCTGTATTCAACCCGAGTGTGCGGTCACGTCTAGCGCCAACAGATTGGGTCCATTATATCCACACAATGCGCTCTTCACAAAATTCAATGTCACGGGAGGGTTACGTTTTTTGCGATGTTTTCCTCCGTGTTTAGATTCGGAGGGAGTGGTACAATGCAGTGTGATTTCACCTGATTTCTGTTTTCATGATCTGGAGGGGTTATTGTGTCCTGTATAGTATACAGACATACTCAGTACATACAAGTACCTAAACTAAAACCTCAAGTTTGTATTCCTGTGTGGTAGAGCTTAGAATAACACTATTGGTTCCGTAGATGTCGTAAGAGGCGACTAAGGACAGATAGACTACTACTGGCCCACGTTGTCAAAAATATGGGTCATCTGAACCACCAGGTGACCTATCCAGAACGATATAAGACATACATACATACGTATTCTCACGCCCATATTCCCATGAGGGGTAGGCAGAGCACATGAATTCAAAAATCCAGTGCCACGTTTAGCAAATTCAGGATAACCAGATAGTTAAACGTGATATTGCGGTGACAGGTTGCTAGCCTATCGCCCACAATACACTAACCGTTTCCCAGAGTCGACTCTTACGACACCCACGGGAAGAAAGGGGGAGGTGCTATTCTAACCCGGCACCACACGATATAAGAGCATAATAATAATAAGATTCAGCACTATGCCGTCACTTGTAAGCTGTCCAACTGAGTGCAGATGAGAATTCAAAAGTACAACCCTCGATTATTTCGCCTTGTCGCATGATTTTTGTACGGCGTTGCGGAATAATGGATTAGAACCGGTATTGAAATAGTATGAATGGTGAGCGACAAAGTCGGATTTTCTTTTTATTTTCCGACTATTCCCAGGATCAATTTGGCCGTTTGATTTTTTACGGCACCAGTTTCACACTATTTCAATACTGCTTCTAATCCATTATTCCGCAACGCCGTACAAAAATCATGCGACAAGGGGACATAATCGAGGGTTGTACTTTTGAATTCTCACCTACACTCAGTTGGACAGCTTACAAGTGACGGCATAGTGCTGAATCTTATTATTTTATGCTCTTATATTCTAGATAGGTCACCTGGTGGTTCAGATGACCCATATTTTTTTCAACATTGGCTAATAGTCTAAGAGGGTTAGGGCTGTTTTAGGCGACAGGCGGGCTACCTGTCAGTATCATACTTCTTTCATTTATGTTTGAACCTAAAATTATGCTAAAAGCGGCTAGGATATGCCTATCCCATTGAGGAAAAGGCGTGTATTATGTTGTATTCCTAAACGGGACCAGAGTACACTAAATGTTACATAAACTAATAGTATAATAGTGACAAATCTATCTGCCTCTTATGATATCCACGAATGAAATCAAATGGTGAAATCTGAATCCAAATACCTCACGGAGTACTTGAATAACATAGGTTATATTTTATTTCAAAGCGCAAGAAAATATATTTATGTGTACTTTTGTAAGGTGAGGATTAGGCATGTGTCGGAATTCACACGTTAGTAAAATGCAAGATTTTTTCCTTTGTCGTATTAGTGCAGATGAAAGGCTCATCTGAGAATAATAAAAGAAGAAAGGTAAGGTCGAGGTCAAAGGACGCCATTAGCACCTTAACGAAACCCAATCCATTCTTCCATTACAATTCACAGCCTTTCATATTAAATTGCTTAAAAAGTAATGAAAAACTGAGCTCCGTATGCTGCCGGCCCCAATCTTTTTGTAATGCTAAACCTACAGATTTCACCTGGAAATTTAATATTGCACGCACAACGTGATTTATTGGACTCCACTTTTTGTCGAGCTGTCTGTTTTATTATCTGTATCATACATATTGGGCTGGAATCTCAATTGTCTAGTCGCTGATATTTAGTGCCTTTTACCTTATTGAAAAGAACATTGTTGTCATTTGTTTTGCTTCTTTCTTTAGCGTCTATCTGTCTTGGCTGTTTTGTAATATCCAGGTCTTTGACCACGGGCTATTCAGCCTAGGATATATTCTATTTACTATAGTCATTCCAAGGATGGTCTTGATTATGTTTGTATGATTATTTTAGCGTTTTAACCGCCTCATTCATTGGTTTATATTTTACACGAATTGATAACAGATTTTGATATAGTTTTTTTTTAATTCTTGTTCTTCTAATAGATAACTTAACGACATCACGTTACAGAAAATATACCATATAAATGATACAGTTTTGGCACTCAAATAATCATCCAAATATATATCAGGCCTGTATTCCCAAATGGGGTAGGCAGAGCACACAAAACACATATTCATAACTCTGACTTTTTTTCGCAACTTGGTCAATATTAGCGAAATTTTAGGTTGAAACACCTACTTACTTACACATTATACGCTAAAGAGAAATGGCCTGATTTCTACGTATGCTGTTATAGCAACAGGAATGTCCAGGGGTGCCTGTCAAAAGGTGACATCTCGGAGTATGCGATATTACTACCCTTCAACTTTTATTGCGGCATTCCTCCACCCACGTAAGTACGGTCTACCACAAAGCTACCTCCAACACTCTAGCTCCCCCAACAACGTTCAAAGGTTGGAATAGGAGGGAAACTTGCGAGGACGGCTGTATTTGAACACTCGCCAGGTAAAAACGGATACATGTGGCTTATTTAATATTTGTTTGAGGCACACAAAAAGTGTTTCAATTGTTTGACTCATGTTTGATAAATATTTGCACGAAATAATGGGATGTCTTGCTAAGAAAAAAGTGGTATATTTTGTAAATTAATGAGATTATCAAGTAATCAAATTTCCATTTAATTGTTAGTCGTGTAGGTACATACGAAGTCTCACTCACGTCTTTTGGCACGTTTCAGGCAAGCTTTGGCCCATCATCAGGGGCACCGCGCTACAGCAGTAGATGTTAATTTAATGTTAAAACTAGAACCTAAACCTAACCAATTCTACATAGACAACACTTTTTTTTGTATCTACTGTTCATCCACGACTTAAGAGCAAACATTCCGTATTCATCATACAAACATCTGCCCTGACTGGCAATTGAACTCGGGACCTTAAGCTTTACAGTCAGGTTCTCTATCCACTAGGATATCCGGACGTCAAATTTCATAAAAGTATAATCAAGAATACCCGTGTCGTATAGGGTTTAGAATAACACCTCTCCATTTTTTTCGCGGATGTCATACGAGGCGACTAAGGGTATAGGTTAAGGTATATTTTACCAATCTGTCACCATAGTACCTTCAGAGGTACAAAGAAGAAAAGAGAAGAAGAGAAGTTCAGACTTAAAACCTGAAAATATGCTAAATGTAGGCACGAGACGTGAAATAGTCATGGTTTTGTCCATGTAGCGTTTTGTTTGCTCTGCCTACTCCATTTGGGAATACGGGCGTGTTGTATGTATGTATAAACAAGGGTAGGTACTTAAAATTTGATTTTGCTCAAGTCGACATGGTAAATTAATTCATAAAGCAACGGCTTTAATACGTAGAATTCAATTTCCATAGACAATTCTATTAGGTTACTCTAATAAACGCGGGTACGCAATCCTTTTGAGTTTGTACTCGAGTATTCGATGTTTGTGCTTTGAAGTATTGGTGTAAATGGGTCCTTGTTTTTTGATTGAATTATGACGGAGCGTTTAAATTTTTTTTTTTAATTTAACGTTTTTGTTTAGTTTAACTTGTATGTTAGTGAAATAGAAAGAATAGGTATACGTCTTTATACCGAGATTAGGTCGATATGTTACGTTCCAATTTTGGCTCATCATCAAGAGCAATACGCCATGGAAGCTGCAAAATCATGGCCAAACTTCCCCTACTACTTAACCTTGCCTCGTCAAATGCCGAGGCCTGTACAGTCACGAACCGGGACTGTTGAGCCACTTGCCACTGTTTGCAATTTAGACGTGTAATCAATGACCAATGTGACCGACTAGATGTCAGCTATTGGATTAGTATTACACGACCAAGTTACAAACATAGGTAAGTGGCTCAGGTTCATTATCAGAAGAAAAAATATTTTGTATTTTTAATTAGGTATTCATGGGCATCATAATCGTACAGGCAGATGTTTAGTGGCTCAGTTCTATCAGATTATTTTCGCCCTACTCTCTGTGTAAGCTTTCCAGTGCAAATTAAATGTTGTGCGTATCGTGTATAAGTCAGTTAACTAAAGCTGGCACGTTCACAGTACTCACACTTGTACAATTTCGCTAAACTGTATGTTTAAAATTAATAGTTTTGATCAAATCGGGCAGACTTTTCATGATACGTATGCAGTGCAAAGTCACGCCGCGTGCTAATTCACAGAATAGATACTACACACACCACGGATTAGATAAAGAAGGTTGGATTGGCAATACGCGCAGGGCAGGCGCACCACAGGTATGCTAAGAGAGTCATACTTTAAGAACCACACGATCATACTTGTTTAGTGGCATGTTGTTTGCATCGCAGTGCG
>BHDV01003803.1:22742-53996 GCA_005406045.1 Adoxophyes honmai | reverse complement strand
ACATTTTAATTTTTTGCTTTAGTTACAGGCCCCACCCTGTATGATAATCATTACTCATCCCTACACTATCACAAACAATCAATGAGTCATAGTAAAAGCACTTGAATTATATTACAGGAATTATGTTATCTACTGCCCTAACTGATTACAAGCAATCTATGAATATGTTATTGATTTTGAATGTTTGATTTGTGATTAATATGGCACTGGACAATGATAGTGTAAAACTGGGTCGTCAATAAAAGTATTAATCTTTCATGATGTCTTGTCCTTGATTAGTCATTAAATTTAGATAGCTTTTTGTTTTTAACATTGGATAGAACTTGTAATAGGCTACTATTCACGTTTCGTAGCCACTTCTAGCGTATTTTGATAAGGACCGGAGTACCAAGGAGGGGGCAATTAAAAAAAAACTTATATTTTTTCGACATGACGGAAAAAAACCTTCATAGGTGTTTTCAGACGCGTATACCCCACGGCTAATTAAAATATTTATAGCCCATTTCTGGCCACCTTGTCTATAGTCCCCCGAAGGCGTAAAAAATCAAACCAGTACCTACACAATCTTCCTGTACATCTTTTTTCCAAGTAGAACTTCTAAATTTGCATTATCTAAAAACAAAAAAAATTGCGACTGCAAACTTTTTTGCAGTTGCTGTCCTTTACCAATGTATGAGGACAACTGCAAAATTAAGTTTGTTCCTCAATTTGTTGCATGAACAATGGACATGTTATCTGCAGGTGTCCTAAAGGCGCGCACAGACTTGGACACGAGCTACACGATGGACCATCGCTCCCCGAACTACACGTATTCGGACGCCAAGCTGCGTCTGTCGGTCCGCTTCGTGTGGAGCGACGACGTATCCAGAACTATGGTCGACCAGTTCCGGACATGGTGAGCTAGGTTCTCCCCACATTAGACGACGCCATTTCGGCAAAACGCGGACGGAAAAAGCTTTATGTCAACTCAATAAGAGCGAACAAGGCGTCAATTGACGGCCGGGTAGCCCAGCGGTTAGAGAACCTGACTGTGAAGCTTAAGGTCCCAGTTTCGATCCCCGGTCGGGGCAGATGTTTGTATGATGAATACGAATGTTTGCTCTCGAGTCTTGGATGTTTATCAATATATAAGTAAGTTTATCCGTTGTCTAGTACCCATAATACGGGCATTAAATTGTCTAATTTGGGACTAGGTGATTGGTGTAAAAAATTGTCAGATGATATTTATTATTATTTATTAATCGGCTCGTTTCGTGCGGGCAGAGCAGATTGGCGCCTTGTTCGCTCTTATTGCGTTGACATAAAGCTTTTTCCATCCGCGTTTTGCCGAAATGGCGTCGTCTAATGTGGGGAAACCCTTACGAAGGCTAGAATCCTCGGGATCCCACAGTACCCCCACAACCTGGCAAGAGCTCCGGAGAGGTTTTAGTGGGCATGTGCCCCTGTCTTTTTTCCTTGATTGTGTAGTTTTCGGCATCAAACCTGGCAAGATTTTATGTAGTGGGGGTAAGTTCGCGCCAGCGAAGTTTCGAAAATCGGTTGCATAAATACAACTTCCCATTTTCTCTCTGTGGACTTAGATTCCCAGCATAATATCTGCATGTAGAGAGATCTCTATTGGAGTCTTTCCCCACAAAAATCAAAGATATTTTTCGATAAATATGCAATAATACCTGAAATGGCTTTAATAAATTGCTAATAAATTGCAATTGCATATAATCCGGTCTCTACAGACATAACTATAAAGTTCATTTTCCCTCGCAGGCAACGAGAAGACAAACCGCCTTCTGTCATAGTCGCCGGCACAGGCCTACAACTTTTAAAGACCCGAAATGCAACTGACTTGGTCATAGAGGAATACAAAAGGAACCTTACGCTGTTGGTGCAAGCCATAGATTCGCTCGCGGCGCGGAACACTCAGGTCCTTTGGAAGCTGATCGAGTCAGTCGATACTGCTAAGCTGAAGAATGACTATAAGAAGATTAGTAACAGTGATATCGATGAATATAATAGAGCTGCTGTCGAAGTAAGTGTCAATAAATTTATTTCTAAAATTAGGATAAGATAGAGAAATAAAACGGATCTACTGACGTTTTTATATCGACATTAGCTCATGTTTTGGGCTCATTCGTGATCCATAATCTGGAGCAACGCGCCATGACAGGGGAAAGACGCGCGTTGCTTGACATAACTGACACCGGTTCACAACTACCCACCTTTTTGACCATCACATTCACTATTATTGTCAAATGAAGATTTCCTTTGTCGAGCTATACAATGTCATTGTGACGTTCACTGTTGGGAACATTACATACACCATCAAAATCCTTAAAAACAACAAGTGTAAATTTAAATTCCCCTCATGTGTTGTAATTTTTAGGGTTCCGTACCTCAAAAGGAAAAAACGGAACCCTTATAGGATCACTTTGTTGTCCGTCTGTCCGTCCGTCCGTCCATCCGTCCGTCCGTCCGTCCGTCCGTCTGTCAAGACCCTTTTTCTCAGGAACGCGTGGAGGTATGAAGCTGAAATTTATATCAATTACTCAGGTCTACTGTCCCTTGAAGCTGTGAAAAAATCAAACTTCTAAGCCAACGCAATCAAAAGATACAGCCGTTTATGCCGCAAATTTTCGACACTTGCAAGGGAATCAAAACCTACAGGGTGCTTCCCGTGAACTCAGAATCTTGAAATTTGGTACGAAGCAACGTCTTATAGCATAGATAAAGGAAAAATTACGAAAACCATAAATTTTTAGTTACATCACATAATATTTTTTTTTTAATAATTTTAAACTTACTACCCATTTCCCCATAAACGCGTAGAGGTATTAAATTGAAATTCATACCAAATACTCAGGTCTATAATACCTTTAAGCTGTAACAAAATCAAACTTCTATGTCAACGCAATCAAAAGAAACAGCAATTTAAGCTGCATATTTTGAAACTCGCAAGTACTCGCAAGGGAATCAAAACCTAAAGGGTACTTCCAGTCGACCTAGAATCTTGAAATTTGGCATGAAGCAACGTTTTATAGCACACATAAAGGAAAAATTCCGAAAACCTTAAATTTTTAGTTACATTACAAAATATATATTTTTTTAATAAATATAAACTTATTACTTTTTTCCTCATGAACGCGTAGAGCTATCTATAATAAAAATACCATAGTTATGACTCGATTGTCGTAATGAACGAACTTTGTAAACCTTGCAGGTTTGTACGGAACCGTCGGTGCGCGAGTCCGACTTGCACTTGCCCGGTTTTTTATGATTATCGTGAACGTGAACTGACACACCCTCTGCCTACTGGCTTATGGCCGGCCACATACATTCGGAATTTTTCCGTTCAGAATCCCGAATCGGACTTTCCGAACGCAGTCAATCCATACAAAATCAATGGACCGCCACACACATTCGGAAAAATTCCGTTCGGAATTCCGAACACTGGTCAACCTAGACTATCTATAACAGGGTCGTTCTTCCAGATCTTAACCCACAGCGCAGCTCGCGTATGGGTCTCAGCGCGCCTCGTGGCCGCGGGCGCGGGCTCCGAGGACGGCTGGGCGCTCCCTTCCCGGGCTCTTAGACATGACGCTCAGATCTTATTGAACATGTTCTGTAACGACCACATGAACTTCCCTGACGGCTCTTGTTGCGCGCAGCCCGAGAGCGGGACGACACTACAAGTGCTGACTTTCTCCATGTTCCTGGTTTGGTAAGTTTCCCCAATTTTACAGCGCAATGGCCCCCAGTTTGAGGCAGCAAAGGAGTTCCCACTGAACATTGGTATACCCTCTAAAATCTACATGACATCTTGACTGTTTGTGTGGACGGCCTGGGAACCCTTACGGTCACGTCTTTATGCGCCCTAAATACCATTTTGGTAAGTCAGTCTGGCAAATCTAGTGGTTATTGAGAAACTTAGTGACACGACGTGTTCTGCTGAACATGTTCTGCAACGACCACATGAACTTCCCTGATGGCTCTTGCTGCGCTCACACCGAGAGCGGGACGACGCTACAAGTGCTGACATTCTCCATGTTTGTTCTCTTTGTTTGGTAAGTTTCACCAATTTTGTCCGGTTTTAATACTACTAGCGCCCTGGGTGATGAGATTTCTATGGTTCACTCCAACTAAGAGCTATAGGCTAACTAAGGTTACAAAGGGTACCTCTAAGGGTAAGGGTTCAAGTGGTACCTCTTTTACTCGGTGCCCTGAATGGTCGCCCAACCGCGCCCTACCCTAATGGTGCTTATGGTCAGGTAAGTGCCCTAGTGTTAATGGCCCTATATGTCTCCTGGTTTGAGGCAGCACAGAGATTCCCATTGAAGATTGGTATACATATTGGTAGTGGTAAGTTAGTGGTTTGTCACTTACTAACGTCACCACCACTGTCACAGAAACTGTACAGAGCCAATAACCGTAAAGAAAAAGGCACTATCGTTACGCGCGATCTTGGGCCGGCCAATAAGAGCACAGCAATCGCCTCGATGGTTTGGCGGAATCGTCTCCGAACAATCAAAGTGACATTAGTACTCTAGTGGGTCTGTCCTCTATGAGGCTTACTTACCTTACTTTGTTCGTCCACAGCGCAGTCCTAGCCCTGCTAAAGCTGGCATGGCATTGGTCCCAGACCCTCCGTCAACGCCTCGGAGGCTACTCCCTGGTCGGCCAGTCGCCGCCCCCGCGGTCGTCGCCTCTCGCCGCGCTCGCCAAGCTTGGCATGATCATGGCATACTTCTATCTCTGCGATAGAACGAACTTCTTCATGAAAGAGAACAAGTACTACTCCGAGTGGAGCTTTTGGCTGCCAGTTGGTTATGTCTTCGCGTTGGGGCTGTTCTTTACGGATGATTCGAGGAGTAGCAGGTGAGGACTTTTATTCAGCACATTAGTGTTAGAGATCTCTCTCCAGATATTATGCATGGGGACTGAAGTCCTCAGAGAGAAAGTTGGAAGTTGTATTTATGCAACTGATCTTAGAAACTTCGTTGGCGACATGTAGGATTACCTGTTGATAGTAGAGTATGTAAATGACGTTTTTAGTAAAAGTTCGGCTATTCGTCGATAGGTGGCGCTACAAGGTGTCTTTGTACTTTATCATCTTACTTGTAATTTTCTTTAATTAAGTCTTTTTTAGGATTTCATACCCAAAGGGTTAAAACAGGACCCTATTACTGAGACTTGGCTAGCTGTCTGTCCGTCCGCCTGTCACCAGGCTGTGTCTTGAGTGTGTCTCAAGAACGGTGATAGCTAGAAAGTTGAAATTTTCACAGATGATGTAATTCTATTGCCGCTGTAACAATAAATGCTAAAAATAAAATAAAATAAATGTGTAAGGGGGTTCCCATACAACCAACTTATTTTTTTTTATGTTTTCGGGTCTGTGAGGTAACAGGTAGGGACTTGAAACATTCACAAAATATTTAGTTGTAGGTATATCTAGTTTAAAAATAAATAATTAAAACAAAATAAAATAAGTATGTAAAGGTGGTTCCCACACAAAAATGAGTTATTTTTCTCGTTTTTGGTTCGGAACTCTTCGAACACGAGTCCGACTCTCACTTTGCCGGGTTTTTATTCAATAAAGTGTTTACCTACAGTCCTACATCAAGGCATTATTGACGCGTCCTCTTCCAAATTAAAGGGTACTCCATCGAGAACAAACCAACGAATGGAAAGGCTGGATGCAGCTAGTAATCCTAGTCTACCAAGTCACTGGTGCCAGCAAAGTACTCCCGATCTACATGCTAGTGCGTGCCCTCGTCTCCGCCTACCTTTTCCTGACCGGCTATGGGCACTTCACATACACTTGGAAGACCGGGGACACGAGCCTGGTCAGATATTTCAGGGTCATATTCAGGCTGAACTTCCTGACTGTGGTGCTCTGTCTGACGATGAACAGGCCGTATCAGTTCTACAGCTTTATACCATTGGTGTCGTTTTGGTATACTCTGGTGAGTGTTTTTGATTTTGTATTGTGATGTTTTAAATTCAGTAGTCTATTCTTGATGCCTCTATAATAGTTTTAGTTGTGCGTTCAGGACAACAATAATAACTATACTACTTAACTTGAAACTTAAAATTAAAATATTATAACTAATTACCTACTACTATAAAACTTTGAAGTACCTACTAAAAATTAAAATGACCAATAAAAACTGTAAAAAAGAGAAAGCAAAAAAAAAAAATTTTTTTAGAGTAATTATACATACAATCAGTGGTGTATCTGGCTAAACAGAAAATAATATTATGTGTCAATCTTACTTAATATTATAAACGTGAAAGTTTGTGAGTATGGATGGATGGATGGATGGATGGATGGATGTTTGTTACTCCTTCACGCAAAAACTACTGAATGGATTTTCATGAAACTTTACAGTAATGTAGCTTATACATCAGAATAGCACATAGGCTACAATTTATATAGATTTTGTTTGAATTTTCCAAAATATGACGATAAGTGTCGAGAAAGTAGGAAAAAATCTAATGTCTGCTGGCTATTCTGGCGGGCGCTTCCTAATAATAATGCCGAAATCTCTTCTGTGTTAGCCCGAATTTAACGCGTGCGAAGCCGCGGGCAGAAGCTAGTTAGAAATAAATTCGTTGATGTCATAAAAACATTTCTCTGACAATATGTCTGGTTTTGCCGAAATTGTTGCTATGTGGATTTGAGGGTGCGGGGTGGACTGTATTTTTAGGTTTAGGGGTTGCGGGGTGAGACTGAAAGACTAAGGGGATGAAGGATGCACAATACCTTAGCACTCCTGGCTCCTGTGACGCTAGACGCGACGCGGCGCGAATCCAGAGGCCCGGTTCTGGTCTTCTATCCTGTTGCACTACACCTTAAACAATTGGGAGCTCCCTGGTCTATCAAAATAGTCACAGTACACTAGTCTTTAGTCTTAATTAATTAAATTACATTCAGTGCAATTAGCGACACTGGTTTTGATGCCGCAATGGCAGTCGTTCAAACGAGAATGCGTGGATGCAAACGTCGCCGGCCATATGTCCTCGTCTCCTGTCTCTTTCTTCCACGGGCGATGGTACTGTGCGGGTAAGGGACAGGGAAACAGGCATAAGTGGAAATAATCTTTCGGTGGTAGGAGATGGATGTAACCTGGTGGCGTTAACAATGTCCTTAAGCCGATGCTTAAAAACCGTACTACTTTTAAGTGTACTTGGCCGAATACCGTGTCTAAAGCAATAAACCAATTTAATTTCCGTATTCTTTCACAGATGTTCGTAATATTCGCGATACCGCCGCACATAGCTCCCTCATCCAGTCACACAGTGGAGTCTAAGCCCTACCAATACCTGTACATAGCCGTGAAAGCCCTAGGGCTCCTCAGCATAGTCACCATACTCTACCTCAGCGAGGTATTCTTCCAGAAGATATTCGTGACGAGACCTTGGAAGGCGCTGTTTGTGAACTCTGATGATGATATTCATCAGTGGTGGCTGCGGTGGAAGCAGGATCGGTGAGTGTGGTTTGTAGATTTTTGGGGAGTGAAAGGTATTTCTGGTGTTTTTCTGACTTAAAAAATACGTGGATGTCGTATAAAGAAATAGGGTAAGGTTTTTAGGTGACTGGTTAGCAATCTGTCAGTATTACACCTGCCAATTTGAAACCTAAAGGAATAGCTAGACGTGGCGACGAAACGTGAAATAGTCATGGTTTTGTCTACGCAGCGTTTTGTCTGCTCTGCCTACCCTATCTGGGTATATAGAAGTGACGTATTCTTGTAAGTATTTAGGTGCATTGATAGAAAGTCAGCTCCATACTGGTTTCGTTATTAGGTTTTTTTCTCGTACTGGTACAGTTTGACGAGTTTGAGTCTCTTAAAATCATGTTAAAATAAATAATATGTATACATAAAATCCGTTTTCGACTGATTTGGCAACGCTGAACTCGAATTTGACATTAGTTTTTGAATACAAGATACATTTGACAGTTGACATTTTTGTTTCTAAAAATTGTGTTGGGTGTCATTTCCGACTAATTTGGTAGAGCTGGACTGTACAATTGTAAACTAATTTCTTTAAAGTAATAAAGCTATTATAGTGGCAGGATTGGTATCTAAAGCACCCCCAAACCTATTTCCTTAATCGCCTCTTACGACACCCACGTAACAAAGAAGTGTTATTTTAAACCCAACACCACACAGCACCAGACAAATAAATAATGCAATTATAATTGTAAACAAAAAAAAACCGACTTCAAATTAGCAATATTTTGATTCTGTTTACTGAATGTAAAATCTTGACTTCATCAACAAATTACCGAAAACGCCGTACATCTCCATATAAAATTTGAAGAGTTCCCTCGATTTCTCCAAGATTCCATCATCAGATCCTGGTTTCGTGCCAATGGGACCAATTTCGAGTTATACCCTTTCGATTAAAAAAAATAATTGAAAATCGGTCCACGTGTCTCCGAGATATCGAGTAACATACACACAAAAAAAAATAAAAAAAATTTAGGTCGAATTGAGAACCTCCTCCTTTTTTTGAAGTCGGTTAACTAAAAGACATCTCATTTCTTTCCAGGTATTCCATGACGTATGGCATAATCTTCGCCATAGCGTACCTCCTAGCGCAGAGATACGGTCTCCTCGACGACAACAACCATAGCAACCTCTTCACTCCGGGCGTTTCCCTCAGCGCCACCCTCATTGCCTTCATCGGCGTCGGCTCCTACGTCACTTTCACCTTCTTCTGCACAAACATCTTCGACTGCAACGAGATACACAGCTACGTCGCGTTCCTACCCATCGTGAGTTATATTCTACTTAGAAATGTTTCAGGCGCCTTGCGAACGAGGCATTCGAGTCTATTCGCGTGGTTTGGCACGATAACCTTAGAGTTATTCGCCAGTCAATCCCACATTTGGTTGGCTGCTGATACACACGGGGTCCTTGTGTTGGTACCCAGCGCGCCGATACTTAACCTGATTATAACGTCCTATATTTTTATCTGTGCAGCACATGAGATACATAAGTTGACTACTATAATTTTGCCGTATGCTGTGCCTGATGATTGGAGGCTTGTTTTAAGGAATTTCGCTATATTTTTGGCCATTCTAGTCCCGATTGGTATTCATGATGGTATGTTTTAAGGCGGGTCAGGGAGTTCCTATAATAAAAAATGATTGTTTTTCTAATTACTTTTTTGAATTATTCGTAGTGTGTAAATCAACACACAGTTAAAAGAAAACAAATTAATTGAATAAACGCAATGCGCTCTTCATTTGTTAAGTACGTAAAATGATTAGAAGGGTTGAGTATGTCTTATTTTATTCTTAAAAGGGGGCGGGAGGGAGAGAGGTCTTTATAATCCTTATGTAAGATCACAAAAAATGTGCGAAGTTAGACTTATACTTTCAAAAATATTAATATTAGTTTCTTTGTAAATACAAATTAACGTTGAGAAGAAAATGAATGGCGCCCAAAGAAAATAAATTGAAGCGATGCATAAAGAATTTCGATAAGATGGATGGGTCAAGTCAAGAGTAGCTCAGTTGTAAAAAGTGTGGTACGGATTGCGAAGATCGTGGGTTCAAATCCCGTCTCTTAACCAATGATTTATTGATGTATGTTTTTTTCCTATAACTAATCGAAATAAGCCTATGCCTACAGAGAAATTCTGTTTTATAAATACAAGGGTTGTTTAGGCTTTATCGTAAGATATTTTGACTTGTGGTCGTATTTCGAAAGCCGTCGCAAGTAATTTGTATAGTATAGGAACTCTAGCATGGAATGGATCGGTTCGATGTGTGTGCGAGATAGACTGTACCTGTCACTGTTGTCAAACCAAACGAGCCGAAAAATGACAGGTTTTACATTGACATCAATTTATATTAATATTTGACGAGTAATAGACTGTGATTTCTGCGAAATTTTGACAATCTGTTACAGCTAAAATCATTGACAAAGTCAAAAGCAGGATGTCAATTTCAGGGTTACCATGTTAACTTTAAAGACCTTATGTCACGCGTCAATCAATACACGCTACTTTTTAATTGCATAATTTTGCGTTTTGCAGTTTTTTTAGCTTATCGAAATATGCAAGAGTTAACCCATTCACTGCCACTGACACATATATGCGTTGTCGTGACTGTCAAAGAGTCGCAGGCATTTGAACGCACATTTGTGTTCCCCTGCACCTGTAGAAGATTCGGCTCTAAGATGTAGCAGTGAATGTGTTAAGTGTTGAACGAACGTCTTTAATTTAAAATCTATTTTAATATTTTCCTTTTTTCGGTTTATCGAGAGATTGTGATATAAATACCAAGTATTTTGTATAATATTAGTCGGATTGTACATAATGTATTTAATAGCTTAGTACTTCATACACCTCGTCTGTTGTGTTAGTAATAATTACTTAATAATAAATTTGTAACTTTATTTATGCGCAAATACTCTAGTAATTTTCGAAAAATATTTTTTTATAAAGTTTTGCGCTTCGGCTATAAAGTTGATTTTAATTTTTAACTATTTTGACTGAATCAAATTGCATAATAATTGTACTATTTTCAAGTTAATTGATTTAATATTACCAAACCTTATTGTGACATAGTATTTTTTGGTTAACTGGCTAATATTAAATCTGGACTAGAGTTTTTTTTTAATAAGATACATGGGTCGTTTTATAAAAAGTTGTATTAATCTTTTTTTAGTTTAGAAAAAACATTTTTTTTCCACCCAGAATCAAGAAGATAAGCAGTAGTTAAAAGAAAGTCCCAATAAGTTCCATTCTGATGCGATTTTTCATACATTTAGTATGGCGGTCACGGAATGGAATATATTTTTTCCATATGTATCGAAAGCACCCATGAGGTTAAGTATGAAAAGCCAATTTTAACAAAATTGAAAAACTAAAGAAATGAATAACTGTTTTAAATATAAAATGTAACCTATCGATAGTCGATAGAATTCCATGTTCCAACTCTATTGGATATTTTTTTCATAAAAAAGTCCGCCCTCCGCTTATATTGTAAACAAAAGCTGCGGCTTTGCTAAAAAGTAGCTGATTTTGCTACATCTTTGGTTAATTATTTTTTGTTGTATTCACGGAATAGAAAATACTAGTGGAAGTGCCTTATGCGTCAATTACTTTCAGAACCAGTGTCGCCGTTGCGCACACCAACACAAAGTTAACTACATAGACATTTAGAATGTGATTGGTAGAAATGTTTTATTCAAAAGGAAACAAGAAGCAGCAGTCAGCTAATAATATATTAGACCTTATGCCTGAGGCACACTGTCCACAATTCATTACTCGCATTTGTTGCTTATTACGCCTGGACATGACATTTAACTATACACAGAAACTACTGCCATCTTACGTTGAGTAGCCGAACTATGAAGTAAGCACTAAGGACTAAGACTGACGTAAAACTAGACTAAGACTGTCACGTAGAACTAGAGATATACAGGCATGTATCTTGTACCTATCGATATTAGCTAACTATAGAATCATAGATATACCGCGTAACTGAGTCCTCGCCCGCGCGGTACAGAGACGCGGGGGAGGACGAAGCAGTACGTACGTCTAGTGTGTCTAAAACGATCATGCAGTCGATAACGATTTTTTTTGCGAGTTATCACAAAAATTGTATGGAAACTGAAACAGCGCCGTCAGCGGAACGTTTGCACAACTGCCGCAGTCGACACGTTTTCATACGTAATCCCCAGTACTAATCTATAAAAATGATAACGTAGTTAGTTAGTTAGTAATAAATATTTAAAAAACTAAACTTATACTACTTAGTATCTATTTTTTTTTTAGAGGTTTCAGAGAAAACGGAGTGACAGACAGACAAACGCATGGATGGTATCGTTATTATACCTTTTGAGATATGGCACGGTAAAATATTTTCTAAAATAAAAAAAATATACATACATTCATTACCGTGACAATATTTCGAGTTGGAACAGCCGTGCTACTTAAATATCTGTAGCCTTTTGGAGTAATAACACCATCGTTCTCATTAAAATGTTTCGAACATAGTTTTTGCTGGCATCCAATTTTGTCTCCCAGTCGCCTCGATCCATTTTTCCTTTTGAATAGGATGATGAGGAAATCTAAAATAGTTGGTTTTACATAATTAATTCGAAACTAAAAAAACGATTATCGATAACTTTATCGACAATACATTCTCACTAATTTTGCAAGTTCAACGTACTTCCGAGTAGAGAACTTTCCAGAAAAATTAACATTATTTGACACAAGCAGGAGTCGACCTAATGACTGTCACATAAAGCTCAATTTTGAATATCAAATAGCTCAGAAATGTCACGCGGAATAAAAATGCAAAGAAAAATCAGAAATAATATAAAATAGCACTTACCGATGATACGAAATGCCGCCATGAGTAATATTTTTGTTGCGGCTATCGTTTTTACATTCTAAAACTGCACAATACGGCATATTTACATAGTTTCAGAAAAAATTTCGCTCAACTGTCACGCATGAATGCAAGCTGCGAACTAAGGGGAGTCTTGCGGATGTTCGCATAAAGTTGACACACGTGCCCAGCCCACTCAGCACTTCTACTAGTTTTTTCTGTTCTGTGGTTGTATTCATAGTTATTGGACTGTTTATATAAAAAAAAGAAAAATTGAAAAATGTTGGTCTCATTTTGTTCACTTCATAGTGTTGACAAGCACGCCTGAGGCGTTATGTATTTTGGATAAGTGTAAATTCAATAATTCCTATCTAGTTACAAAAATAATGTCAAGTCATAATAATTTTATTTTAATTTCTAGTTCTAAGTTAGCGAAATAACTTTGTGAGAAAATTTGCACTGTGATTTAAGTCTTGTAAGATATCAGTTACTTAATTCGAATAAGTACAAATAATAAAAGCATTTTCAAATAAACTGTCTTTTATTAACCCTTAATTGGATAATGTTCACCACAATGAAGATAATTGAAGCCAACCTTTTATATATTTTTGGTGCCATTTTTTTTAACTATGGTATAACGGTATAGAGGAGTTCAAAAATGATCAACGTCAGAGCAATTTATGTGTCGCTATACTTTACAAGTTTACGCGTGCGTGAGCAAATCCGCGTGAGACTAAAAACGCTCTTACTTGCTTTTATCGTAATAATTTTCTTCCTGGTCGGAAAGTTATTGATTGATACTAAGGTAAAAATACCAATGCTAAACGCTTCAACGCTGAGTAGATGACACCTATCTGTCTCTCCTGTCTTACTATGACATAAGGTTGCAAGTGCCAAGTATTGGGTCAGTGTCGAGCACAGGGACGTTTACCTTACCTTATGTAACTTAAATCTACGGTCTATGAGGGAGAGGTAATTAAAAAATAAATATAACAAGCAAAATTTATTTACTTTTATTCTTTACGTTGTTTGTGAATAAGATGATTACAATATAATAATGAATAATATACACCTTAATAAAAGCGTAGGAATAGTGTAAAATATTATTTACATGACCTTAACTCTTTAAGTTGATTTTTTTTCATCACAATCATGATTTTAGTGAGTTATTTCAAAAGAAAAGCTTATAATACGTGAAGGTAGAATGTTGCCTTATATTTCCAGAAGTTATTTATCTTTTAACATAAAACTATTTGAGACGTAGGTACTTGTAATATTTATATTCAGACTATTTCAACACGTTTCGAGTCAGTTCGTGGCTCATCATCAGGAGCACTGACGAACTGGTCCGAAACATGTCGAGTTAATCTCAATACAGGCTGATATAACAAATAATAGTAAGTGCATTTGCATTAATAGGATGCAGTTATGCTTTTGGGTTCCAGCGATTTAAAATTATTTATCGGGTCTCATTGGAAACAATATAATGGAAGGAACTTCTAATTCTGAGTACAAATAAGAAAATATCACAAAAAAAGAGAGAAATGCTCTGGTAAGAAAAAAATACATGATTTTTTTAAAGGCAACATTCTTGAAACAAACGTGTTAGAGCAATAACAATCCACACGATTCTCGACCTACTCACTACAACAATAAGGGTGCACTTACATCGTACTAGTACATCGATGGTCCTATAGCAGAGATGGTCTCTACGAATTACGCGAATTGGCGACGATTTCATGAAACCAGAATGAATTGGAGTTTTTTCAAGTTAGAGAATCTTTATGAAAAAAAAAAATTACATGTATAAAAATTACGAAACAATTTCGACTGGAGATTACAATTTTAAAATTAACATTTGAAACTTCGCCAATTCACAAATTCAAAACACGAATTTCATTATTTTTATTACACCGCCCGCCATGTCACTGATAAACCACGACTTTCGGTTATTTATGAAAAGGCCAATATTGTTGACAGACTTGAGGAACGCAACGCAATGTTGTTGAGTCGTCAATAGATGGCACTACTGACAACGTTATCTGAAAATTGGAAGTAGGTATATGTCTATTCCAGGTAGTTACGCTATTGTATTCCTCACTAAAGATCACATTGGAGATATAAATATTTAACTAAGGAAAAAGCAAGTAGTAGGTAGTAACATCTTGAGCCTTCTGCTTGCAATCACAGAGTATTTATCAACTAGGTATACACCCGACGACGCCTTACAACTTACAGTTATAATGAATAATCTATAATATTGCTTACATTGTAATTGAGTGCATTCAATATTGTATTTTTTTTGAAAAACTGAATGAATCAATTGAAATGAAATGGAATACAAAACACGGCCTTTAACTTCTTGTAGCTAATGATTAATTTCGTCTGAAATCATGGAATTACACATTTTGTTTTAAGAAAATCGAAATACATATTAATATTTTAAATGTTTTTCACAGATTAATGCGGTTCAATATTCATCTCAATAAATAATTATATAGATACTACAGTAGACTGTACATGCGTAGATAGATATAAGAATAATATTTTTTATTAATTTTATTCCCTGAAATTTTGGATGTTTAGAGTGAAGACAGGCAAACTAGTTTAAATATTCTTGACGAATGGCAGTAAAGGCATCATGTGCAAAATAATATATATATACATGACGAAGTTTATCTTTAAGAGGGGATTGTATATATACCTATACACATAAAGGAGTAGGACACGAACTAAGCCACAATTGTAAGAGTTAAGTTTTAGAAAATCAGTCTCAATGAACAGGCCATTAATTACTTGACTTTCATATTTATATAACATTGAATATAGTAAAGTTTTGAGGGAGGCTTGCGGATTTGTTTTGGGGTAGTGAGAGGAGGTGGGGATTAACCAATCTAAAAAAAAATGGTTGAGAATTTCTGGTGTATTAAAATGTTCTATGAATTATTAAAATAAAATTCCTGAAATTGAGCTTATTTTAGGAATTTTGGATAAGTTTTAAACTTTTGACTGTATAAGTATAGGTACAGGTATTATGCAAAAAGATGTCTAGAAGTGACTGTACAAAATCATAAATTTTGTTGGACAATACCTATTTCTTAGAACTTTAAGTACAGTTTTCTTACTTTTGATTGAACATGAAACGGGTATTTGAAATAAAATCAATTATTGGCGTGGAAAAGAAAGTTTTCTGTTTCTAAATGTCCACTATAATGTTATTTTTTTCTTGCGAGCTAATTTGTTTTCCCAAAAGTCAAATCAAAGCATTAAAAAAAACTTTCAAATTACAGAAACATTAAAGGTCTTATTAACTAACAAATTACCTGGTAAATGATAGGTATATAAGCAACGTTGCAATAAAATGTAACTTAAAAAGTGCAGCTACCGAAGTCGTAGGTCACAACATCAACGGTTAAACACCCATTATATCTAGAGATTAAGATATACCATAGACGATAAACACAAACATTGGTTCCCCCGCACAGTACGTCAGTCTTTTAACAGTCGAATCACAAAAATTATTGCTGGAGCTGTATCTAATGACATTAAGCTAGCTAAGGACCTTGGAGACATCTCTCATCTGCCTTTAGAAATTACGAAGCAAATCGTTTTCTATCAGTTTCATTCTAACAGACAATATATTCGCACCCTAAAAACTATTGCGTTTTGAATACTTCTGTTTCAAAGACAGATAAGTTTCTCCAAGAGCTAAGGAACACGCTCACGAAAACATTTAGTGTACATGACATCATTTCATAGTTATGTAATCAGTTAGGTATACAGTATGTAATCGCTACAGTTCTATTTAGGCGTCTAGATTTGAACTAACATCGTACAGTAGGTATCTCAGAATGCTCATAATAAAACGGGTTATGAAGGACTAACAAATAATTCTTACGGGTTACTTTTATAATAGGTAATAGTTTTCTTATATTGCTTGACTACAATTCGTTTTAATCTATTTGTCTAAAACGAAAAGAAAACAAGTCAGAATTGTGATTTACTAAAGACCGCTATTTATGTTGAGTTTGTATTTCAACTGCTTACTTTAAGTGCAGGATTTTTTTTACTATAGCTTGTAATTGTGAGTTTAATAAATGTGGGTCATACATGAGGACTAACTAGTCTATACTTACTAATCTCGTGAGTCGTAACTCCATTCCAACGAAAACTTGGATAAATGATTAATGTTTATTATTACTAGGCAACTAGAAGTTATTGCGTTTACTATTCTATTGGTGCCAGTTAATGTTAAAGGTACTATAAGTAGCTATAGTAAGGTTTATACGCTTACACAATACACGTTTTGATTTAATGTATATTAGTAATTGTGCATTGGTGTACCGCTTTGGTACGTTTCATCAAGTCGCGTGACGAAGTATTTACAATTCTCTCGAAACCCCGATAGGTATATATATACAACACTTAAGTTTAGATTTATATACATAACAGCAAAAAGTGCGCAAAAACGATCTCACAAAATATGCATTTGAGCAATACGTATAATACATTTACAAAAGCATTTCACAGAGTCGATAATCTAATTATACGAAAAATTATACATAGCGGAAGTTAAAAGGAGAGAAATCAAATTTATAATTACTTAATTATTTTATCTAATTTATTTCAAGTAATGACAAAACAAAACATTAACTTTACGTTAACTTGTGTATCAACTACTCGAGGATAAAACCATACGTCCCTAGATATAATAATTTATTGCTATAAGAAACTTATTTACATCAAGAATCTTTTATTAGTACATTTCAAGACATCAAAAGTGGAACTGAAGGAAAAGAAACGTCACACGATGTATCTACATCACATTACGCGCTAGTGGTTAAAATCGTCAACACGCCCGAAGAACTTTCTTATATTATATCACATTAGATTAGAATTTTGTATACTTACTAGTCAACTTGCCAGTATCAAGTTTGGACATTGCTGAGTACACGCGAATTCATTTGACCGTAACACTTTATTTATTGCTTAAGTTAAACGCACATGGTCACCATGTATTTCATTTTAGTCGGAAACATCGTGACCTGTAGCCGTGTTTAGTATCCTAGTATCTTCACTTAACAATGATCTGTCGTATCGTCTCTGCCGCGCGATTTTGGGTCGCACGGGGCCTAAGAGAGGTGCCGATATCGCGTGCGTGGGCATTTGGTTGAGGTCCTTCCGGCCCTGCAGCAAAGGCGACGTAACGCTAGACGACTCATCGCCCTCGTCGTCCGACAACGCTGGGTAGCTCTCTTTCATCTTTAGACTTCTCTCTAAACGACGTAGAAACCTGTTAACATTGAAATGACATTAAAACCTGGTATTATCGTTGCACGAACTATGTGAAGGTTTCATTAATATTGTTTTTAGGAATCTAGCAAACTAACTTAATACTAAATCATGGGTAATTTTGAACTAATCAGTCAGTCTAACGTCCGTCTGCTCTACTAAAATACTACTAAAACTGTCTAAAATAAAACGATCTTACCGGATTTGATTGCTGATTGTTCTTAACTTATTGACTTTGACTGGTTTTCTGGAATCTTCAGTTAAGTCGAGGCTTGAAGATATTTTAGATGACGTGTCCTGTAACGAAATAGTCCTTGAAGATTGTTTTGGGATAATTTATGTCCCACAAGATAACTCAAATTGTAATATTTGAACTTCAGTATAATAATTTATGCCTAATCTAACCTAAGTAATATCTTGCAAAGTAGTCAAAATACTACCTAGCTACAAATTATAATTATGTTTTTCAATACCCATTCCTGCTTCTTACTTTTCAGAATTAGTTGCAAAAACTGCACTCTTCAACTGCATGGAAATGTACATAACAACAACACTTTTTTGGTTAGACAAATTCAGGGTCACCTTTAAAGCTATAGTATCGTTAAATAGAACTTGGCGATATCAGTAACTGATTTCTCTGTATTTACGTACATTTTTGAAAGTCAATCATGATTATCCTAGATCACTAAAACCCAATGTGTAAAAATTATTTTAATACATAATTTACATTTAATATTAAAATTCTTAAGCCCATTTCTTTCTTTTTCCAATTTCTATTGAAAGATGGAATAACGCATTAAAAAAATATAGCTGTTGGTACCGTTTAACTTGCTGTACCATTAAATTTACAAATACCTAACTTAATACCGCATGTTGGAACTTGATTACTTTATGATGGGAATAGGTAAATATGCAGATACACATAAGTACTAGCTTAAAAGAGCCATGCGATCAACAAGAGGCGGTTAAGTACTTTCTGGACTACAAAGATGAGATATATATCATGTCAACTGAAGACATTAGGCTGAAAATACGTCAGATACATGTAAATATTACTTATGTATTCGTCATTACGTACTTACTAATTAATGAGCAACAATTAAATAGTTCTGTTACATCTAACCGATATAATATATTACTTAGCATGAAATGATCAACTCAACCGAGCACTAAATATTCTGAAAGTGATACAGGTATAATGTCATAATTCAGCCAGGCAAGATATTCCAAGTTTATTCAAAAAACAGTTTTAATACAATATTTTCTCATAGGTTTGAATCGTTGACTGGCTGAAGATTCAATTTTACAGCTGAATCAAACCAACGATAGCCCATGCAAATGCCAACTGAGATGAAGATTCTAACTTCATGAAATCACCTCGGAACTACGGCATTTTTGTCTCCTGAGAGGTTTCCGCAATCTAGTCGGCTCACTCGGCTGAAAATAATCCACAAAAGCTAGAACCTAGGACCTAGCTGTAGGAACAGAACGAGGCAAAACAACTTAAACACTCGACTGCGCTAAAAGTATTCTTGAGGAAAAGGTGCCAATAAGACCTTAACTGTGGTATGTTTACAGTGAAACGAGAAAAAAACTAACTAGAGCAACCTGTTAACAGATCTCTGCCAAACCTCTGATAGCTGTACTTTAGCATTGCACTAGTTTCTTATCAAATGGTGAAATATGGCATTTACTGAACTGACAATGGTCGTCAATCTTTGACAACATAATCATGTAAAAAATACTTACTTATGCTAATTTTACGTGTATATCTCGCACATAGGCTTTTAGCGCAGTCAAAGAATAAACAATAAAATTATAGAAAGTGCGTACTCATATTTAGAAGGTTCATTTAATTATTTACATTTCATTTTTATTATATCCCACGTACGTTTTATGAGAATGATTACTTTATCACAAGTGCAGAAATTAAAAGCTAAAGCATGCCTGCTGGTTTTAGCAAGACAGTGCTGACGAGATGGTGTCTAATTTTATTTTCCTTTTCATAATAGAGGTATAATGAAAATAGTTGATGCTTTTAATAATTTGGCCATTTCGCAAAATGCCCTGTTTTCATATAATGATAGTTACATTTACATTTAACTGCTTTTAATTGTGTTAGGTATACATGGTGTCTTAGTAGACAAACTTAAACTAGTGGTCAGGTCATTTACCTAATTAAAAAAAAACTTTAGTTAAAGTGTCACTTGTTTTATTTTTTTATGTGCTCTCGCGTTAAGTTTTTGAGTTACGGTATTCGCATTTTTTACTATTAAGAATATCGATACTCAAAATTCTTGAATAGTTGTGTTGCATTTTTTTATTGTTCAGTGCATCTGATAAGGGTCTCACCAAACCAGTCGACGCCTTTTCGGCAAAACGCGGGTAGAAAAAGCTTTGTGTCAACGCAATAAGGGCGAATAATCAATTGACTCGGCCATTCTCGGCCGAGCGAGCCGAGCCAATTGATGTTTTGTTCGCCCTTATTGCGTTGACATAAAGCTTTTTCTACCCGTATTTTGCCGAAACGGCGTCGACTAATGTGGGGAGACCCTAACACAACAATGCAATATTTTACCTCTACTTACTTAGAATACGTCGAATGATCTAGTGGCTACGAAACCTCTATTCTAAGTGTTATTTAGTTCCTGTAACTTAAATCTGCACATAGGGTGACCGCACCAGTAATGGACACAGAACCAGTAATGGACAATGACTCTTATTTACTACCCACTAAGGAAAAGTCATTTGTTTTACAACAATCAATTCACAACTCTATGGTCTTTAAATTATGAATGAAGTGTCCATCACTGGTGATTGTCAGCTTAAACCGTCCATAACTGGTGCCGTCACCCTAATTGATTGTCTGGTAGCGATTGCCTTTTGTCACCCTACCTATTTATTTTGCTATCTCTTTCAACTGAAACATATACCTATTTTATTTTGTACAGCAGTATTTTGAGTAAACTAAGTACTTCATCTCGTCTTGTCTCGATTACGTAGGCACACATTACGCACTATTTTCACGCTATGCACGATTTTCTAAACAAAATTTGCTGATACTTATAACCTGTTCTTAGAATATTTTTCGCTTGTACCTGCATCTCGAGATCAGGTGGCAGTCTCAACTCGCGCGCCGAGGCCACTGAGGCGACCGAGGCGGCCGAGACCGAGTCCTCTGAGGACGACGAGGACGGCGGCGCCGGTGCTTGCGAGCGCGAGCGCCGCCGCCCGGACTTACGGCCGCGGGGGCCTTCGCGGAGTCCTGGTACCTGATGACATAACTTAATATTAAAAAAAAATCCCTTAATAACACTATCAGACATCTTAAGGTCCATAGTACTGTTATTAATAAAAAAAACATAACTTAAAAGCGATAATGTGGTAGTGAAAAGCAGTGTTTTTCATATTTTTTCATGGTGCGACCGAAATATTTTTTTTTTAATCGAGGATATGCGACATAATATATGCCTGTGTAGGCAGAACACACGAAACGCTACGTAGAAAAATTGAAAACTCACCTCCAACAAGTTATGCATGGAGTGCGGCATATGCGGCAACGCCGACTTGGTCGTCCCAGTGGCTTCGTGCGACACGGTCCGCGTCGTCCTTCTATCCCGCTTCCTCCCAGTCTTCTTGCTATTATTACTCCCTTTACAGTTGTTCCCTTTCACACACTCCGAGCTTGGAAAGTCGTACAACCCGTCCGAGTCGGTAAAGGGTAGTTGCCGGCCGTAGAATTGGGGTGAAAAGCGACCTAACGTCGCTTTGTCGCTCAATGGAGACTCGCTTCGTGAACTCACTGGACTAAGAGGCCGAGTAAGATCAGTAAGAAGGGTTGGTGGCCGTAAACAAGCCTTCTCATCTAACCCTCTTTCTACGCTTATGCACTTGACGATGGAACACTTCGTGACGCCACTAGGAGCGCACAAAATAGTCTGTGGAGCGTCAATATTCTCTTTCAAAACTACAAGCGTCTCCATCTCTTTAGCGCTTGACGGCACATCGTCTACCCTCTCATCTGTGCCGATACCTTCATCGTTAGATTCTAGCAAGGGATCATCGGAGAGCGTTTCCGAATCGGAGCGGCCTCGTCTTCTCTCCTTGGAATCATCGTTCGAAGACGCTGGACTGGAATTGGTCTTCATCAACGGTCGTCTTCTCGATTGAAAGCAGGAAGGTCCACCGCCCGACCCTGGGTCTTCCATCTCCGAAGGGCATAAGGGATTACTGGAGCCACATCTCGAAGGGCCCGGGCTGGCCATCGAACTGTATCCAGATGAGGAGAGGTTGGATTCTGAAGGGGCTCTTTCTCCTCTAGCTGACATGGAGAATGGGCTCAAGTAGCACATATTTGCGGTTGGGGGCGGGGGTCTTGGAGACATGGGCTCGTCTGATTCCTCGCTAGCGTTGTAGGTGACTGTTATCAACGGAGGGGGTTGAAACTCTAGGTGGGGCGGGGTTCTTCTCGGAGGGGGTGAGCCAGGGGACGGACGTTCGATGGTCAGGACGGGGACGCGGAGAGAGGGGGGCGCGGGGGAGGGGGACGACATCTCCCGCTCCGAGTCCTGGCTGTGCGTGAAGCTCGGGCTTGGGGAGTCCGTGAGGTGGGTGGATGGTGTGGGCGTGTCGCTGCTGAAGGCTGGCTGGCGGAGCTGAAGAGAAACAAACACAAATTATTAGTAAGTTGAATGTTTTTTTTAAGGTTGTTTGGGTTCATGAGAAAAGCATTAAGGTTTCCGATATTACATAGAAGCCATTTCGAAGCGGTCGCTCCAGGAAATTAATGGCCCATGAAGGTACAGATACAACTCTCCCAGAAAAAAAAACAACGTGTGTAATTCCAAGTTAGGTATTAGTGTAAGTAGTTCATGTCCATCCCAGTTTGATTATGCTCTAAAGATATGGTTTTAGATGGACCACACACTTCTAGTGAACCATAATTTAGATTTTTAGTGTTCAGGGAACGCCGGAACCGAAATTCCAGCCGTTAGCCGTATGCTCTTAGATGTAAAACAAAACTAAAGCGAGTAAAACCCACCTTCAACCTCAACCCAGACGTCGGCCTGTCCGGCTTCTCTAACCTAATTTCATCTTCATCATCGCTGGGCGTCATGCATCTTATCTCATTCTTGTCAATCTCCGTCTTCGCCCGCGG
This sequence comes from Adoxophyes honmai, assembly GCA_005406045.1. NCBI lineage: Eukaryota > Metazoa > Arthropoda > Insecta > Lepidoptera > Tortricidae > Adoxophyes > Adoxophyes honmai. The sequence continues at coordinate 31,197 of BHDV01003803.1, read as the reverse complement.
CATCCTCGGGGACGGGAGGGGTGTTGGCATCGGGGTCGGTAAAGGTGTCGGAAGGGGAGTGGGTAGTTCGCGAATGGGCGACAGGCATTTGTTGATGCCCGTAGGGACCTCCAGTAGTATGGAGGGAGGGTGCAGGAGGTTGCTGCCTGATGTTGAGGACTTGTGGGCGCTGAGTGGGTCAAGGACCTGGAATGATGATCACAATGAGCAATAGCAGTACAAATGAAGAAAATGAAGGGTTTGTTGAAAACGATGTCTGAAGGTCAATTAATAATCTAATAGGGTTTGTTCAGACTTGGATAAGTTGGAAGATAGACCTTGACAAATGCAGTTTTACCTTGCAAATGAGGGCATAGGATTATGATGTCAAATGGGTGGGTTCCAAAACTTTATTTAACTTTGAGACTTCACGAAAAGGCATGCTAGCAAAATGAAGAAAGATCAGGATATTGGAGTTAATTATAATCTGTTTGATCAATTCAAGAATACTTAGATAAATACTATGGCGAAAGATATTACCTGTATCTCGATAGTATTTTGGGGTCTGAAGACCGGTGAGTCTGGAGCTAGTGATGGTATATGTGATGACGCCAATGATATGTCATCAGCATCAACGGTGTCATCTTGTGGCGATGACGCTGTGGGCGTACTGGATGCTGATATGCCACCTGATGACGCTCGGGAGATGATGGCGGCCGATGATGATGAGAAGTTACGGAACATGGCCAGGATGGAATCCGCGCTGGAGATCTTTGGCGTTCTGTTGGGAGAATGTGAATGGAAAATGAAAAAATATTCAGGTAGTTCTTGAAAATTTGACGTGAATTTCCTAAATTCATAATTGACGGCAAAATGCCGTGATAAGAAGCCTTAGGGTATTGAGACTCGGAGAATTACTAAACGAGTAATACTTGAAAGTTCTCATTTTCTAGCGAAGAATGATTTTTTTTTAAAAGTAATCTCTAATATAGCTATGGTACGGTTGAAGCTGTTTACTCATTCTAATTACTTGCAAAATCGATTGTATTTTTCAGTATCTCACGTTTATCGACTATCAGAACTACAGAAACAACAGTTTACCTGGAATACTTCTTCAAAGCTGCATTCGCCAGCGTCAGATCCAGACTTGACATGGAATCGCTTCCCTGGTTACTAGACGTGCTATGCGGCGAGCGCATCTCCACGCCAGGAGAAGGGGGTGTACTGGAAGCCTTGGCTTTCACCCCCCTATTCGCTATCACCGCCATCGGTATCGCTATAGTGTTCATCATATCCGCATCAGAACTCGAACTCATCTCAGCTGATACTTTATTAAGTAATCTTGCGAACGTGACTTTCTTCTCCAATTTCGGGTCCGATATATGCCGGGTTGACGGAGAAGTAGAAGGAGTGGATGCTTCGCTCGTAGCAAAGGATGTTTCCTTCTGTTCGCTAAATTCCATGAAAGCTGGTGCGCTTTCAACGGTACTTAAGGTCCGCTTCTCTGACATTTGGATGAGCTCGCCCATGCTTAACTTCTTCGAGTGCTCGTTAGCCGAAGCCGGGCTTATGAGCTGCTGGAGAATTTGCTTCTTCTCAGCGGCGTTCTTCTTCGTTGGTGTTGAGTTGTTTCGCTTCTTGCGCGGCGAGGGCGATGCTGTTCACAAAATGTATGTTTTAATATTTATAACTATGTTGTTGAGGTTCTTTTCCAAGCGATACGAGTACAACATCGATATTGACAGCTACACCAATCAGAATTTGGAATTTGGTTAGTTCATGCCTTCTTTGTGCGTCTAATTAAGCCAATGTTGGGGTAAGCTGGATAATTTGGGTAACGTGCCAAATTTGTTGTTAAATTTTGGACTAGGTACTGGAGAATTTAAATGGATGTCAGTTGAAATTAAAACACTTGGAGAAGATCGTTTTAACAGAAGTTGAAACTGAAGTAGAGAAATTTGAAACAGTAAGCATGCGAAGCCACATTCAACATAGGTAGACAGTTAGACAACAACCTTCTAATTTTTTTCACTCAAATGGTGGTTATGTTAGATGACATAGAGATTATTTTATTATTGTACTAAAATATGATACAGAAATATTTGTATCAGCTTTACATTAAAAGGTTGTTGTAAGATAGCTGGACGATCCAAAAAGGTGCTATGGAAGGAAGGAGCGTCTACAGATTTGCTTGTGCAAAGTCAGGGTGCACACATCCAGGAGACCTCAGTACATTGGTCTAGCATTCCACATCAAGTGCCATTCGGGTAGCAGGTTTGAGAACCATTGCTAGTTGGACTTTGGCAGCACGCTCCGCCACGATTTGATCAAATGTTTGCGATATTGGCGAACGTCGCACATGGTATGGTTAAGTTCTGGAGAGATGACTCTTTGGAGGCTGGTGTGAAATGGTGTATATTATGGAATGTTTTCTGTGGAAATAAAAGTATGTTGGAGTTATGAGGTTATGTGTAGTGTGAATGTAAAAATATGATTTATAATACAGCTATTTTGTTAAATACCCAAATATTTATATGTTAGCCAATCTTATGATATAGTTCACTATGATAAGTATGTTATGTTATTACGATAAGAAAAATCCCATCAGCAGTTTGGATAATTACAGTTATGTACCCTTATCACACTTTGTCACCGAATTACCGAGTTACAGAAGATAAGTGACAAAAAAATCCTTGATAGCACATGTCAGACCAAAGTTAAAGTATTTTGTTAATATTTCAAGCTCCCATCTTTTTTACTACAGAATTAGTAGATATTCACCATATTTCTAACGTCAAAAAAATAAAGAATGTAAAGCTCAACTTTTTTCAGAAACTCTACTTTTGTTATTCATAGTAAACGTACCTACTTATTGAAAAAATTACCCTTTTCCCAAATGGGATAGGCATAGCAGTACAAGTAGCGTTAGAGGGTCAAAACCCTGTTTCACGCTTCGGAAGTTATTTTAGCACACTCTTAGGTTTAAATACTCTCATACTCTTAGGGTTAGTTGCCCTCTTCCGCGTCTAAGAAAGTAATGGGGAGGTGCTATTCTAAATCCGATACCACACGAATCATAGGGTGCTTAAGAGCTTCAAATATTTAAGTCTTTTTTATCTGTAAGTTTACCTGATGCCTGGACTTATTAACAAGTTATAACTTGGGCTTAGGTCGATCGGCTAAAATTCTTTCATACTCTTAATATTTATCTATTTTATAGATTCCCAAAGTGGGCGATAACGCCCCCTTGTGGGCGCTCCATGCCTAAAAGGGGGCGGTAAGAGACTCAGAAACAAATGGGAGCGTTGTGTGGTTTTTCATTAGGTAAAAAATGGGGCTCTAACAATTTTTTTTCTCAAAGTGGGCAGTAGACAAAATAAGTTTGGGAACCTCTGATCTATTTCAATAATTAGAAGTCAGTGATGCTAAATTTTTCCTACTTCAAATATACAAAAAAAGTAAAAGAACTTGTAGTTTACTCCTTTTTGGTCCCCATAGCCTTGAAAAAAGCCCAGAACTTAAAAGAAAATGAGCATGCGTGATCGTGGATCGCAGCGGAGCGCGCGCGCACTCCTTACGTCCTGGTGGCGGCTTTAAAAGATCGTCCAAGCTAAAGGTCCTCGCGGCGCGGGGCCGCGCCGGCGCCGACACGGACGGCTTCCGGATACCGAGCCGGGTGAGCAGCGTCCGGTGCGGGACCGGCTCCGGAACGCGCAGCGACGCTGCAACAACGGAACGTGACAGCGACGGCGGCATGGAGGGTGCCAAACGGACTGACGTCTAGATGTCAGATGTGTACGGGTCAAATGTCAGATGTGTGAATCTAGTTGTCGGAGATGACTGACGTCTAGATGTCAGATGTGTGCGGGTAGTCAAATGTCAGATGTATTAAAAGTTTAGATGTCTGTCGTGTTGTGTTTCTAGATGTCAGATGTGTTATGCGTCATCATGTAGATGTCAAGTGTCCTGTCTAAATAAACATTGATGAGTCATAATGTACAGAGGCTAGAAAATTTGTTATCAACTGTCGAGTAGTAACTGTATTTGAATACATTTTTATAGATTTTACACATTTTGTCAAATCAGCTGTTGTGATAAGTGTGGATTTTTGACTCTTGTCTATTTATAGTAGTGGATGATAGTGGTAAGAGGGCAGTCTAGATCAGGGGTTCCCAAACTGTGCGCCGCGGCGCCCTGGTGCCCCGCAAAAACTATTGAGGGGCGCCGCCGTGAGTCGATTCTTTATCATTATCCGAAACCATTTTCATTTTTATTCTTCTCAACCTAAATACTACCATAATCTGAGCCTATTTGTACTTTATCTTTTTCAAATATACAGGATAGGGCGCCGTGACAAAATTCTAAAATTGTAGGTGTGCCGCGGGCTGAAAAAGGTTGGGAACCCCTGGTCTAGATGATAATGTGGTTGTCACTAATAGACACGTACAGTTGGCTGTCGGATGTGATGGCTGTAGGTATATGGTAAAGTGCTTATTAGAGATATTTTGACATGGGTATCAATATATGTTGCGAGCCTTAACTAGCGAGAAAATAAATGTCATCAAATCGTAAGTTTAAGATGAATTGAAATTGACTATTGTAAAATCCGTCTAATTACGAATGAGAAGAGATTTGAGATGTCTAATGAATGTCTAGGAAAAAGTGTGTCGTTAGTTATTCAATTTTAAGGAGTATAGGTACTTAGGCGATGGCAGGTTACATTTTTCTTTGGATTGTATTCGAGAATACGAATTCAATAATTCTTGTCAGATTACAAAATTTACAAAATAGCCTGAAAATAATGTAGCCTGTAAAAAAGTATTAATTTCTGAATAACAGATTATTTGCGTAAATATAAAAAAATCAACAACTCAATGATAATGAAAAACGGATTAACAATGGACATTAACATGATGATTCAGTGTCTACAATTACGACATCTGACAATCTGACACACGTCAAATGTCTATAAACTGTCATCTGACATCTCACGTCATGACATCCGGTGATGGGTCGCCAAGCTGGACGGTGTTGCCTGACGCACGAATCTAAATGGACGTGTAAAAATAAAAATTTGCCTCGAGTTTCCAAATTGGTAGCGGGATCCTCTATTCACAATACAAATGGTTCGGGATGCTCTAAAGCCGCTTTTCCGTGATAATGCAGTTATAATAGCGTACGGAAGTGGTTTTGCGTTTATAATTGGTGATTTATATACCAAGAAATATTCATAATATTCGACTAAATCTGACATCACTTTGAAACGTTTTGTTTTAGCAGAGGCGATGGTTTTTTGAAATTGTAACCGTTCTGAAATAAGATAGTCAGCTTGAAAAAATATCGGATAACTCACGTTTAATAAATCGAGTTTAGCTCGACATGTTTCGGACTAATTCGTAGCCCTTCATCTAGGAGCCGCGGCAGCTGCTGCTGCCAAACGCGAACTGCGCGCCTCGGTTCTCTTCGGTAGTTTAATGTATAAGATAGTCAGCGTTGGGCAGAGCAAAGCAGAGGTAAAAAAATATATTTCAAAAGACATAAAACTCCCATGTGATATACATGGTGCTCGTGAGCATTGCGAGAGATTTCAACCACGAATTCCAGAGGCTATAAGAAGTAATAAATGTTATATGAACTTAGGTCGAAACACGATTTTTTTTTATAATTTTCATACATAATAATTGCTAATGTCGTATAAACGTGCCTTAGTAATAGTAAAAAAAATCGTGTTTCGACCTAAGTTCATATAACATTTATTACTTCTTATAGGCTCTGGAACTCGTGGTTGAAATCTCTCGCAATGCTCACGAGCACCATGTATGATCCCGAACTTGTAATGTTACACAAACTTTATTGACATTTTGGGGTTTTTTAGTTGCTGAAATTTCTTAACTTTTTCTTAATTTTGAGTTAACGTTAATTAGGTAGCTCTCTTGTATCTAACTAAGCATTTTTGACGTGACAACGTCTTAAATTAGGTTGCGGCTGGGAGTCACTTATGAAAAAGTGTAACGCTCGGTAACGTTACGATGACGTCACCGAACGAGAGAGAGGCCCGCAGTGTTAAGGAGGTGGCGCTTCGATAGTGCGAAGCCTCTATGGTATCATGTGAGACGTCAAACGCAGACATGGACAGCTGTCACGATTGGGAGTTGACGTGACAACGTCTTAAATCAATAAATATTCTACCGAGAAAAAGACGTTGTCACGTAAAATCTTCGCCCGTAAAACCGACTTTACAGGCAACCATTTTTTTTTAATCGACTCGTCTATTTTCAGCATTTCCTACCGCGCAATACATGCCAGGCTGCGCGCGCAATAGTAAACATAGAACCCATTCGACGCGTCGCTTGTCGCGCGTTTTCGTGCCTGGCTCGACAAGAACCAAGATAGATCCAGAGAATATTCGGGTCTCACCGATATCTTCAATCTAACCACCATCCGTACGATACTATAACTCCACGCACGACTACGAAGCGCGAACATACCACGCGATTCTGCCGCGTCCGCGCCGCGCGCTTGCCGCTAGCACTCCGCCTGCGGCACCGCGGCGTACCGCTGCCGTCCCGCGCGCGCTATCCCGTGACCATCGACAACATTTCAGTTTTTTTAAACAAATAACCAATTTGAAAATAGCTAAGAAACTCTGCCCGTAATTTTCGTTCGTGACAAAACTCTCTGTCGCTTATAATTTTTTTTTGTCTTTCGCATGGATTTGTCATTTTAGACTTTTATATGTAGGCCATTATGTTCATAACGAGAGCTATGACTATGAGGGTTTGTAGTTTAACTGCTGACGTTATTTGATTTTGTCAGGGTTTTCCTAAGACACGGTACCATCGAACCAATTGATTCCTGACCCACCATAGAACCTATTCACAGTGAACGTCATAGTGACATTGCATTGCCTGACAAAGGAAATGTTTATGACGTTTATTGTGACAACGTTCTGCAGTGGGTCAGGAATCAGTTGGTTCGATAGTACTTATAGACGCACTTCTTTCCACTTTCCATGTCATTCTTTGTAAAAGACGTATGCGTGTTTTAGATTTGTTCTAGAGTTCTCAAAGACATTCTTAATTAAAAAAAAAGAAATGTTGTCAATTTGAAAACGCTTTAACCCACTTACGGTAATGGCCATCATAAGTTGGTTAAAGCTTTTTACCTTCCAACGAAGTTTGAAGGAATGCCAGACTTTACATTTTGCCAATATCAAAGTAACTTATTTAGAAACTTCTTGTACAAATGGCAACACAACATTTAGACGTGTAATGACGTGTCAAAACGAAATGTCTAGCAAACCCGTCTTCACATTTTTATTTGTCTATCAGTACCACAGACTTTTATCGAACTAGATACCGCGAGTTCCTGCATTTGTATGAAAACCAAGCGTGTCACTTTTTCTCAACGGTAGGTATCGACACATGAGCGCTTTAGTGATGGGAATTGACAGTCCGAGTGAAACCCATTCAAAGATGATGCCGCCTTATTCAAGTTGTCCTGTCTCTAGGCAGTTAAACCTAATCTAAGTGTTATAAAACTAAATTAAATTGCGTAAAAAGAAGAGCATTGCTCTCCCTTTTGGCTCCATTTTGGCACGCAAAGTACATACACTTGAGTCATCTAGTTCGATATAAATCTGTGATCAGTACCTACTTGAACTGAGCTTGGAAAAGCGACATAAAACTCGAAAGCCTCTTTTGCCAATTCGTTTTCGATCCTGGATTAAATAACAACATCATGTAATATTTACACTCAGCGGTAGAATTATCCGCTCATCCTACTTTGTATTGATTACAGTAAATGATAGTAAAAGATAGTATTACGAGTACATCTAATAGGTAAATTGAACAAAATAGGGTTCTCACATAATTCAGCCGCTGCGTATATTTTACAGTATTTTTTTCTTAAGTTATAAGTTTATTGATAAGGTTTGCACGATTGATGATAGCTAAGTGGCCAGAAAACATTGAGTTGTGCTTTGAAGAAATAAAACAATAGAGTACAGGTATTTCTCAAAAACGTATTTTAGGAAACATAAAATAAATGGGACCTTAGATTTAGAAAAATTCTCATAACATCAGAAATTATTATTATATTGGATCATTTATCACTTTCTGTGCTAAAAAATAACGTGAGATAAAATCAAATTGTAAGGCAGATATAATATTTGTGAATAAAAGAGGACTTAAACTTCGATTATAGGCAAAGCCATCAAATTACAAACCAACACTTAAGAGAAAAACTGAAAAACTGCGTAAAACGTGTCCTTACCATCCGAGTGATTGTGCGTACAGTCAGCAGCAGATATACCTGAGCGGGCACGGTATCCAAAAAAACATACACACTTAAATCGTCACAAAAATATTGACAGCTAAAGTGGCATTTTAATGTAGGCTTTTAGTTCGTTACATATATCTAAGCGTCGTAGTTTGCCTTTATTACATACACATTTATTTAATCAAAATGACAACAA
>BHDV01003803.1:0-20355 GCA_005406045.1 Adoxophyes honmai | reverse complement strand
ACTCGTGAAGTGTGTAAAAATTACTGAATATCGACTGTTCATATATTTGTGACGTACTGAGCGTTCACTAGTAATTGCTTGTCTGGCTGTCAGCGACTTATTGACGATTCAAACGCTTGCCTCCATTTGAACACCTGGGGTGTATAGCTACTTCTGCTGCTGACTGTACCAAAAAAAGTACAGCCAACAACACAAAGTGACAAATTGTAAGAAAAATACCCTCGATTCATTTAATTGTTATAAAAAGTCACATAAACAGAATTGTTACAAAATGTCACATAAACATAATTGTTATAAACTACACTGACAATTGTCACGTTGGTTGAATAGGTCAGACAATTGCTTTATACTGGCAACAAAATTTAAAAGTAAGTAGACGTGTTATTGGCTGTACAGTGATTCCCACGGGTTCACGGTGACCGTACACATTAGCGAAGGTGTTAACGATTTGTATGGCTATTTCTACTTCCACAAGCAACCGCTAAGCAGCACTATAAAAATCTCCATACAAATAGTTTACGGCGTCGTTAGGGAAGTACGGTCACTCTCATGGTAATGGTACAGATAATATAATGAAAAATAAAGCGTCATCAGAGTGAGGCGAAAATATGCTATTACGTTGTGGATTTTGTCAAAAATTCAAATTACAGCTTGTGATATTTTAGAATCTGAAACTGTGGCAAGCTGTTATGTGTGCTTAAGAAGTTCCCAAAGTATGAAAAATTATCAGAATTCATGATGGCCGAGCGAGTTTCGTGAAACAGCAAACGTCAGAGAAAATATTGGTTCATATTAATATGCGAGGGACTGGAATAGGCACAACCTTTCAATCAATACAATAGAAATCGGAGAGCAAGAAGCTATTTCAAATCTATCTCGACCAGTTCTTGTTATGGTTCAAAATTTCTGAAAGCATACGAAGCTCGCTCGTTTTTTTCAAATCGTAAAAAGAACACTTCCATTTGATACCACTTTCAAGCATCGACTAATACTAGCATTTACTTATTTTTAAATATGGCAAACTACTTTGCTCAACGTTGAATAACAGCCAGCATTAAAATATGTAAAAAATGGAACGGAGTTTTAGTCCATTCCATTTTTAAACATGCTTCAACACGTCAACTTGAAAGCGGCATCAGACGGTGACAGTTACAAAACCCCCAAGGCCATAGAAAAGCACTTACGTCTGGCGCATCTGTCGGCTTCTTCAGCTAGTAGCTTCTCTATCTTCTCTGGGAACTGCCGCTTGGCGCACCAGACCAGGCCGATGATGCCGAGGACCACGAAGACAGCGATGAGGCCCAGCCAGAACGGCTCCTGCATCATCCGCGCTCCAAGGCTCACGATCTTCGGTGTTGGGTTCGGAATTTCACATCTGTCGAGGAACATAGATTTAGCGGTAGTTTTTGAAAGCAAACTAGAATTTAGGATTCAGCAGGATTCAGCGCTTAGGAATCAGAACGATGAATTTGAAACTTGGATTGTAAAAATTATTGCTTGTAGTTCGTAGCTTTTAATTAGGTAACTTGTAACAAGTACGAAGAGGTATAAGAAGGAGTACGGGCTTTTTCATAAATCTCTCTCCAGGCAGATGTTATGACTGGGGACCAAAGTCCACAGAGAGGAAGTCGGAAGTTGTATTGAAGCAACTGAACGTCGAAACTCCGGTACCTAGTGGAATGTAGGACAACCATGGACGTTTGTAGTAAGTAGTAGCGCTACACCAGGTAAGTAATTGGGCTGTTCGACGATAGGTGGTGCTAGGACGCTACATAGTATGGTAAAACAAGCTCAAGCTCACCGCTTTCCCTTCCAAGATGGATTACACTGGCACAGGAACCCCCCGTCCCGCTCGCTGCAGGCCCCGCGGCTGTTGCAAGGCCTTGCGGCGCAGGGCCGCACGCGCTCGGCGCAGCGCCGGCCGCGCCAGCCGCGCTATGGCGCTACACCAGGTAAGTAATTGGGCTGTTCGACGATAGGTGGTGCTAGGACGCTACATAGTATGGTAAAACAAGCTTAAGCTCACCGCTTTCCCTTCCAAGATGGGTTACACTGGCACAGGAACCCGCCGTCCCGCTCGCTGCAGGCCCCGCGGCTGTTGCAGGGCCTGGCAGCGCAGGGCCGCACGCGCTCGGCGCAGCGCCGGCCGCGCCAGCCGCGCGCGCAGGCGCACACGAACGAGTCCTCCGACAGCGAGCAGTTGCCGAACATGCAGGGGGCGCGCTCGCAGGCCGTCGCCAGGCAGAAGATGCCTGCGTGGCGACAATCGATACAATTGATTTTTGACACAGCATAAAATCTATTAAAGAAAGAAAAATTTACAGTCCCCGGCATCTAGAGTGACAAGCTTTTAAATAGTGCTAGTAAATCTTGCGCAGTTAGATTCTAGGGAGTCTATAGTTAATTTCACAGTGACACGAAGAAAATGGAATTATGAGATTGCTGAACAATAAAAAATGTTAACATTTTGACGAACTTGTCGACGAACTCGACGTCGAGCTATCTTATATTATATCTCTTATGTTCTTATATTGTATGGAATATTTGACAGTCATGATATTATTAGACCAATCGATCGATAGCAGAATAGATTAGTTGACGTCGATCGACAGTTCACATCATACCAATCCAGCCATCGTCAATCGACGGCATCGATCGATGGCAGAATGGATTAGTCGACGCCGTCACATCATAGCTTAAAACCAGCAACGTCCACTGATGCCAACGACCGGTAATCAATCGAATGGTCACTCGAACGATCGATTAAAGCTATTAGACCAATCGATCGACGTTAATCGATGCTGTCGATGCTGTCGATACCACCCTAAGACATAGTGCTCGACGACGAGTTTAGTTAGTTGTGCTAGAGAAAAACCGGCCAAGTGCAAGGCGGACTCACGCACGCAGCAGTCCATTCGTACTATTGACAAGCGCCTACCTGTTGTCATTATTGATATTGAGCAATAAGGACGAACATTGCTTTATTGTTGTAGCAACAGAAAAAGAAATATACATAACTTGTAAAAATTTCAACCATCTAGCTTACCGCGGTTCTTGTGAACTCTTGATGAAAATACGGAGAAACGGACATCTACCTAAATCCCATCTTCGATCCCAAATAGAGTCCCATTTTTATCCTTTGGGTACCGAACCTTAATAGCACCATTGCTTAACAGGCTTTGAAGCAACGATTGGCTTCTTCTACTTCTCCCCCTGGAACTCACCAGTATAATAACCCGTGCACTGGCAGAAGTTTCTAGTATCATCAGACGCACAGCGAGCGCCGTGCAGGCACGGGTTGGGGTAGCAAGACTCGATGTTAGTCTCTTCTGACAAGAGAAGCACTTTGCTGTGGTATTCTGGGTCTGGAAAAAAAAGAAACCCCTTAAATGCCAAAGTGCTGATGAGTTTTTACTAACGCCACCTATCGCCCAGTAGGTAGAACTTCTTCCTCAAATGTCATTGTGTCAAAATGGTTTTGCGAACGAAGTTTCGATGATCGGTTGCATAAATAACTTGTAACTTTCTCTCTGTGGACTTCGGTCCCCAGGCATAACATCTGCCTGGAGAGAGATCTCTCTATTGGAGTCTTTCCAACAAAGCTGTTATCCTGTAACTTGTTTTATGTAACTGTTTTGTGCAATAAAGAGTCATACAATCTTTGCCTGCGTGGCGTTGGGATAAAGTAACATCTCTCCATTTATTCCGTGGATGTCTTAAGATTAAGAGGCGACTACGGAATAGCTAGGAAGGCGAGAGAATACCCACTTGTCACTTTTATACCTCGTCCACTTCTTTTCAAACCCAAAATTGTACTAAAAGTGGCTGCTAGCGTGAAATAGTCATCATGCTTTTGTCTATTACGTTGCGTGTGCCTATCCCGTTTGGGAACATAGTGATTGTATGTATGTATGTATGTATGTAATACCTTTGTTGACCAGCAGCGCCATATCCATGTGCACCCCCTGGTCCCCCGCGCACTGGGTCACGGTGAGCGAGTGGAGGTACGAGTTGATGATGAGCGGGGTGTCCGCGCGGCGCTTGCTTCGTTCTCCCTCGCACAGCGTCCATTGCGTGCCGTTGTTGTCAGTGTAGCTGTCTTTCACCTGGCAACGAGGAAATGGTGATAGAAGAAGATTAAAAAATCTAGGTATGTAGGTATTGCTATTGGTGTAGTGGGTATGTCGACTTTGATTTCGTTGTCAAATATTACTTTTAGGAATATGCTGGTGAGTTTTTGTAAGTTTTTGAGACAAGTATTTTAGTAACTTTTTGAAACTTGTGTTTGATATAGCAACTTCTGGAAGAAAATTTACATAAACCAAGGCCTCGCTAGTATAAAAAAAAGTATAGCGGGTTTGTAAGAAATAGTTAAAAACAACGACGAACGCCTAGTGGATCAACTCAAGTCACCTTCAAAAATCTGTACGAAGAACAAACCTTCTTTAAAAGAATGTGATTTTGTCAAGAATTGTTGAATACAAATTACTATGCTGATTTTTTTGTCTGTCTGAGTTAGATCAGCAACTCTTACTCGATTATTTTTAGTATTCATTTTTTCCCCAGTTGGCTTAATATTTTTAAAACATTTTTCTGTAAATACTGTTTGGCAAATCCTTCTTAAAACTCACCTCAATCCACCCCCTCCCCTCCCCGCACGGCCACGGTTCAACATCGTGCGCGGGCTTGGCGCGCGTGAAGGCCACGGCGAGCGTGTGCCCGTGCGGCGCCACCAGCCGCGTGCGCAGGCGCAGGCGCGGCGGCGGCGCGCGCGGCCAGTTCGGCGCCCACAGCCGCCCGGAACGGACGGCTCCGAGCTCGAGGGTGTGGGAAATGTTCACGTTGTACACTGGAATTTAAAGGTGGAATTTGCAATTGGATTGCTTCGTCCGAATTGCACCAACCTAGGTTAATTGTAGACTGTCGTTAACCGTACCTTAGACAAGTTCAAGACGGTGCAAGATTTTAAAGTCAGAAACAAATATTTTTCATTGGCTAGTTTGGGAAACACTCCAATAGAGAGCTCTCTCCAGTCAGATGTTATACCTGGCCTGGGGAACGAAGTCTGCAGAGAGGAAGTTGGAATTTGTATTTATGCAACCGAACGTCGAAACTTCGATAGTGGGAGTGGGATTTTTATTGATAGTTGTGTATACCATGGAAGTTATAGTTTGGCCTTTTGACGAGTAGTTCGTAGTTAGTAAGTAGTTCGGCTGTTCGACGATAAGTTAGTGGCGCTAGGGCGCTGCACTAGTTAAAATGAAAGTTAATTTTCTCATTCTGTTCTTACCGCAGAGGCGTCCGCAAGTTTAGCGGTCAGCCTTACACCACCTGAATGTGTGTATGAAACATGAATTTGGTGTGAGTAACAAAAATTTCGTGAAGCCTTCTAATGACGATCCTGATGTATGCATAAAATATATTTGAATCGTAAATGATTAGAAAAAAAATCTTGCCACGATGCCGTTGGTTGCCTTTCTCAACGCCAAAATTTCCGCAGCCTCCTACATAATACGAACGATACCACCACACAACTCACCAGTCTTAAAATGCGCCAGGAACCCCCTCCCCGTGACGTTGCTCCCAGTCCTGAACCTCAACCGCATGATCTCAGCAGTGGACACGAAGAAGCCGTTCGTCAGCACCTCAGGGTTCAGAAACGGCTTGATGGGCGTGTCTTCAAGGTCCACTTGGACTTCAAGAAAGGAGTCATCAGGAACTGTCTCCGTAAGGTTCGATGGTACGCCCTTCTCGAACGTTCCGTAGCCGAAGTCGAAGTAGCTGATGTTGAGGAATACTCGTCTTCCTGGAAAGGCGAGAAGGTTCTAGCAGTTCTTTGCTGGGTATCTAGGAGTTGGTTATTTTTAGGGTAAATTTGGGTGTTTGAGTCTTCACGGAACATGGATTGTAATTTGAAGTTTTATCTTGAGCTCCAAAAGCATTGAAAGCGAAAGCGGGTTATAAACGCCCTATTCTCGGCCGGTGCTTTGAGCGCCCACTTTCGTATATTTTCGAATATTACAACCGATACCGTCACGCCACCGCGCCGCAAATCCCGCTTCCACTGCCAGTACGTTTGGAGCTTCAAGTCACATTAAGGACCACAAAAACAATAATTCAGCGGATAAAGCGTAAAGGGGGTAACAAATAAAGAGACAGTTGTTTTCGACCTTATAGTTATAGAAGTAGGGTTTACCTGCCGGAGCCAGTATGTCAATGGTGCAGTCCAGATCTGGCAGTAGAAAGTGAGGGTAGTTCGGGCTGCGCAGCACGCCTTCCTTGGAGGTGAAGGTTTGGGACGGACACCCTGACAGCTCCACTGCCTGCCACTTCAAGGCAAACCCCGACGCCTGGGTGCTGATAGATGGACGTTTTGAAGATCAAAGGAGATACGCATCAATTATGTAGAGTAATTAAACCGTCTCTTTCACGGTCAAAGACCAGAGACCGGTGAAAAAGAGACGATGTGCAAATGTGTAGGTATGTATATGAATAACAGTATTTTTCAAAGGTTTTGATGGGGTTCACGTGAATATAGTATAATGTCAATTTCTAGATGAAAATGAAAGGGGGTGAATATATGAGCGTTTGTATCGCCGTCACTTTCAACACTTTCTTTGACCATACTCCATAAGATATTGATACAACAGTGGTGTATACCTAATTTGTGTCACTATTTAAAACAGTTTTCTATCAATTTCTTAAAAAATCTGAAAACAAGTGAAACGGTTCATGCCCGAATAGTGAAATAGTTAAAGACTTACTTATAATCAGAATGAAAATGCAGAACTGCCTTGTTGCTTGAAGCCACCCATCTCGTCTCCCCGACTGAGCCACAATACCTCGAAGACTTAAGATTCGCCGCGTCACGAAGCTGAAAGAATTAACATTAAATTTGTAATGATATCTTCAGATAACTAGAGTGTTACCATGGTCATCAATTTGTGCTGGGTTTCTCTCGTTGCCTTACAAAACATTGGTCCATAATGGATAATGTAATGACTATTTTTACACCAGATTATTGGGTAAAATTGTTACTGGCACTAGTCAAGCTGGTTGCCTCACTGCTAAAACTTCCCCAATGTATCCCACTCAGGGATCGTTACCGGTATTACTAAAAACTAAAATATCTCCTTTAATTTGGAATTTTAGCTTGGTATTCCTAGATAGTATTTAGGTAAGTCTACAAATGTACGACATTAAATGAAAAAAATCCAATAACATACAATAACAACTGAGATACCGAAATTGAATACCGGTATAAATGTATGAAAATAATACCGGTATTCGATCCCTGATCCCACTGCTTTAACAGTTTAAGGGTCTCACCAAACCAGTCGATGCCTTTTCGGCAAAACGCGGATAGAAAAAGCTTTATGTCAATGCAATAAGAGCAAACAAGACTTCAATTGGCTCGGCTATTCTCGGCCGAGCGAGCCGAGTCAATTGAAGTCTTGTTCGCTCTTATTGCGTTGACATAAAGCTTTTTCTACCCGCGTTTTGTCGAAAAGGCGTTGACTGGTTTGGTGAGACCCTAAGGCCATTTTTTGGGAAATACCAGGATTGCAGGGCGCAGACCTTAGAGGGGCCCAGAAACGACACGACAAGACCAGTAGGTATCTAGTTTCATTTCATGCATTTTTGAACTCTTGCACCCGGCGCATAAAAGGATAGATCTCAAATCGTACCTCAACAAAATCGTACAAGCAGTCCTTCTGAAACTCCAGCTCGATGTGTTGGAAGACGAAGACGAGGCGCGTCTCCGGGGGGCCCACCACGTGCACCCAGTAGTCCAGGTCGTTGTCGTACATGTTCGGGTGCTCTGGACTGGACAGCTCCCCTGTTGATGGTTTATACAACGTGTTACAAAGTCTAGAAGTACGAGTAAAGTAGAAAGGGCGTTAAATGGAGGAGAGGAGGATTTACAATAACTGGAAAAAAGACATAAATTTCTAATTGAAAATCCGTCAAAGAATACATTCTGTTAACTAATCTATGATAGCTCCAGTTCTATTAAGTGGCAGCTTAGGGTTTACAATGTTTTGTAACACGCTGTTTAGATCAAGATGAACACAAGCGTGGGAAAGTCTCCAATAAAAAGATCTCTCTACACACAGAAGTTATCCCTGTGGACCGAAGTCCAGAGTGAAAAATTCGGAAGTTGTAGGTATTTATGCAACCCATCTTCGAAGCATCGTGATATTGAAACTTGTGAAAATACCACTCCACCGAGTCTAAGAACGTCCAATCCAACGCAGAATTGCATATCCGTAGTCTCCACTCCACGCAAGATAATGTCGTCTAACAACTGTAGCACTTTGTCACAATAGACGTAACAACGATTCACTTTGTCCAGCAACGCAGTTTCACTCTAACATTTACTGTAAAATAGGTTTCAAAGAGTCAGGATCAAAATGCGATAATTCCTACAAAGTTCACCACACCTTTCAACGTACCTGATGTTCCCTCAACAGTTCTGTTCCTCACGATGACCTCCGAGCTGAGCCTCCTCTTGCAGACGTAGCCGCCGGTGGCTGAGCACTTGTGAAGGGTCCAGTACAGCCCGCTGGGTTGTGAAGGAATTGGCGATGATTTCCACTGAAATGTGAAACGTCATCATATAAATAAGGAGTCAATATAAATAGCTTTTTCCAAATTTAATTAAAACTGACACGTTCACTTTTTGATCAAGATTAGCTTGCAATGTTTCGAGTCAACGTCAACCCATCATCGTTTCGTTTGACAATAATAGTCACTGCGATGGCGAAAACGTGTGTAGTTGTGAGCCGTTGTGGCTAATAGCAGCCGCTGTAGCGTATTGATTCCAATGGTGGGTCACTAATTGGCCCAAATCATCTTGATATAAAGACGTGAGTGTATCCATTTTTTTTCATCATGAGTCAATAAGTCTCGCAGCAGTTTTGTATTAGACTCTTTCCAAACTCTATTTGTTCGTCATCACTTGCTACCTAATCATCCGAATGCCATCAGGAAGAGATTTTCTTTGTACTTACTCTAAAGTTGTCTTCTATTAATTTGTTAGTACTTAACAAACTGAAGTTATCACTGTCAGTAGACCAAACCAGCGCTGTCTGATGCAGCACACTGTGAAGCTTCTCGACTGTCAAAATGGACTGCCACCAAGCAGTTCAGCTCATAGTCTTTCATTCAATAGTCCGAGCCAGCGCGGCCTGATGCAGGTAACAACGTAGCTTTTCATCTGGTCGTCTGCTAAATGGGTGGAAGTCATCAGGGTGTTGAATGATGAAGACCTTTACCTGAACACCTAAACAAGAATCCTCGGCCTCAGCACTCTCGTTGTACAACCAGCTCTTGTACTGCGCAGCGCTTCCATCAGTCCAGCTGAAGTTCTCCCAGCCACCCTCGACCCTCGCTCCCAGCCAGTAGACCGAGCCAGCGCTGTAGTCGCTGCTTTGTCTGATGCCGGACACTATGAAGCGCTCTTCGTCTGATGAATGGACCGACGCCAGGCGCATGTTCAAACCTTCACAGACCTGGGGAATTAAAGGGTAGCATGGGTTTTCTGGTAGTGACTTACTGATACCAAAGAACACCAAAACTAAAGGCTGATTAGATAATAACATACATACATACATATGCTCACGCCTGTATTCCCAAGAGGGGTAGGCAGAGCACATGAATTCAAAAATCCAGTGCCAAGTTTAGCAATTTCAGGGTAACCAGATAATTAAACGTGATATTGCAGTGACAGGTTGCTAGCCCATCGCCCACAATATAACCCTTTCCCAGAGTCGACTCTTACTGACTCTCTTTTCTCCAGAGACGACAGCCAGGGGAAGAAAGGGGGAGGTGCTATTCTAACCCGGCACCACATAGATATCATAGATAGATATATAATATCCTTTTTACATTGGACTGTCCACCGACCGCAGTCACCTAATCTGACTGTGACAGCTTTTGCTCGCCTTATGCAGCCGACTACAGTGTTCTTTACATATGCGGTCACCGCGTGTAGCATGCGGCGAACGACTCAATAAATTTAAACTCATCGTAACATAACTATAACATTTTTACAAAAAATTCATTTCCTCCTACAAAAATGAGATGATGAGATATCGTCGGGGAAAGTGCAATACTGTGTAACTAGCACTAGTAAATACTGCCTGTCTACCCTAGAAATGTAGAGTGATGTGAATGAGACATATAAGGTACAAGTACCAATGCTCGACGCCTAAACGCCCAATAGATGCCTTACTAATGACATAAGGTTGCAAGTGCCAAGTATTGGGTCAGTGTCGAGCACCTTAAAATCACATGTTTCGTCAATAAAGATCAAAAGGGAAAGATTTTTTTTTCACTTTAACCCGCCGGTGCCACTATTGTTGGAATTAGCCCAATATAATTACCGCTTGAACAGGTTTTTTTTTAACATTCGTATTTCTCACACAAACATTTACCCCGAATGAAATCAAACCCGGGACCTTAAGCTTCACAAGGCTCTATCTATAACCACGGGGCTGACCAGTCGTTCCTACATTTAAACTCCATCGAAGCTAAACCCATTGACGTCGTACTATCAAAACACGACTGAATAGTGACATAATCTATTACATCGTTCATTTGAAACCCTTTGCATCGCCTACAATGAAAGCAATTCGCCGTCTCTAAAGATCAACCACCGACGAGCCGATAAGTGGATTAGAACAATGCAGCGACGGATCGGAAGTGCTCGGGCGCTGTCGGAAATGATCGGGTGCGAGGTAACGCTGCCGCCATTACTAGCTAAACTGCATTTGGAAAGCGACACCATTTTGTCTCCATTGCTGGAGAAGTCTTAGTAGTTTGTAATTAAGGTAAAGTCACCGGTAATGAACAAAGAACCAGTAATAGACAATGACTCTTATTTACTACCCACTAAGGAAAAGTCATTTGTTTTACAACAATCAATTCACAACTCTATGGTCTTTAAATTATGAATGAAGTGTCCATCACTGGTGCTTGTCAGCTTAAACCGTCCATAACTGGTGCCGTTGCCTTATGTATTTTTGCGAAATGTAAAAAAAGTTGACAGTACCTATTTCTAATAAAAATCTGTACCTATTTTCATTGCAGAGATGGCTGCTCATTAGTAAAATTCGGAATTCTTCGGCCGTCTTCGAAAGACGTAGCGGGCGGCCCGAGGACTTCTTTTGTTTTGGCGCGGTTTTATTTGACTTTAAAATCAGATGTTTCATTTATTCTTGTTTCAAAAAACTAAAGCGTATTTTGTTTAAAATATCTTTGTGTTGCGTCGTATTATTCTTTCTGTTGGTAAAAACTATGAACTACAATTACGAGTATAATCTGTGTTCGTGAACTTTAAGTCCATTTTCTTCTAATTTGTGGCTATCTAATAAATATTTGTAAATGCTACAGAATAAATAATCGAATAATGGAAATGGGTGATGCGCGAATGTTTTTTTTTTATGGAAAAATACTATGATATTCCCGTCGGAAAAAAGGTCCAGACCAAGTAAGGTCCAAAGCACTATCTACAGTAGCTATAGTAGACGGACAATCTGTAACCAAATCGGGGGCATTTTAGAAAAAGATCAGGGCCAGAGTACCCAGAGCCGACGAGCGTATATGACTAGATTAAATGAGTGTGAGTGAAGCAAAATAGGCAGCAGGTATTTCAGGATCGTAGCTAGCGGAATAACGTGGTCTATGCTTACTTCTCTGGGGAAGAGGCATGACTTTATGTATTTATGAAAGGTCTCGAGTGAGGAAAGGTATTGTGATAAGTACTTCTTTAGCGTCTTACTTGTTTTGCTGTTGCCCACGAGGCCTTCGGATAACCGGAGAAGAGATAGCAGTAGCCGTTGAAAAGCATTTGTTTCACATCCGTACACGATTGAGCTGTGAACAAAAATATACATTAATTTGTAGATCACGTGCGTATTTCTATAGAATATATGTACATACATACATACATTACATTACATACATTACATTATATACATTGACCAATTAAAACGCTCTACTAGATTTGTTTAAGGTTTGTAAATTGGAATTGTCGATCTAAAATTCAAAGAGAGAGTGGAGCACGGGTAGATTTGATAGTTTCGTGTATGACTGACAGAAACTACTTGAAATAAGATTGTTTTTTTTTTGAAAAAGTCTGTATTCCCAAAAGGGTAGAGCACATGAAACATTAAATAGACAAAACCATAATTAATTCACATTTCGTAATCACTTCTAGCAAAGTATGATGGTGACAGGTTGCTAGCCTGGCTCCTTCCTTCCATCCTTCTATCCTATTTTAGCTTGTATCTTACGACATACACGGAAGAAAGACTAAGGAAATAGGTTAAGGAATAGGTGACAGATAAGCAAACTGCTACTGTTAACTCCCCTTTTAACGAAGATGAAAAAAATATGCCAAAATTGGTTAAGTCGTCGTTTTATCTATGTTACATTTCTTAAGCTCTACCTGCCTTATTTACAGACGTTACGGTTACGTATGTATGTATGTTATTTACATTCCATCTGATCCCGCCTCAAAAGTTGAGGCTCGTTTCTAAGTTTTCTGGAACATTCGAAGCTGGTTTGACACTGTAACGAGGTCATTACTCAAACGAGATGGATGCCGTAATTCGCCTTATTACAGTTTAGGTTACCTTCGGCTTGTAGACATTTTTTTATTACAGGCTTTTACGTAACTACTGTTAGGCTGAATCGCACTGCGCTAGATTGAAATCTAACCCTTATGTGTTACAATACGCCTCAATTTGATTAACCTTGATACTTGGTTAAAACCAGGATAGTTGTCCCAATTTTTGAAATTGCTTTATATCTCTCTCCCTGTCATATAAAAAGTTCAGCTCTCTCGGTTCATTTGCATTTCTAATATAAACCATCTTTTCCGTCGAAATAATGGATTAACATGCCACGTAGTCAACTTAGTTGTGGTTCCAGAGTCTCCTTGATAGATTAATAAAATAACACGTGTGTCATTCGCGAAACTAGATTAACTGAAATAGAGGTAACTACACCCCTGGAGCATCTATCTCTATGTTTTAACTCCAGCTTAATAACGACTAACAATCTCTATAAATAGTGTGCGGATCCGACTCGCTGTTTATCGGTATTTTACACCACTCAACTACCCCATTTGATCGTAAAACAATTTGCGAAAGAATATCGTCAAACACTTTCGCACTGCCGTGAAAAACACAACGTCGTTAGATCCTTTATACCAACATAAACAACGTAGGATCGCACACGTTTACTCCAACACCACTTGCGGCGATAATGTGCAACATAACTCCGATGTTAGTGCTGGACGTAAAATCTGAGCGTTCAGAGATTTGTTTACATCTAGCTAAAACTATACTAGGGTTTTTATTATAAGCATTAGTATTAGTGCAGTATCACATAAAGTCTTGCAATTTTGCCTAGACCGTGTTCATCTCATACGCAAAAAATTATATCAGAAAATGGTAATAAAAAAAAACTGTGGTAAAACGTATGAATTACCGAATTCTGTAACATTTTGTACTTAATTTATAACGTGTATGTAGTAAACATTGATAATCCTGCATTAATCCAGATAAATATCACTGCACGTTCACCGGTTTAATTCGGCAGTATTACGCAATTTACCTTCCAAAAATAATGCTAAGTAGTGAAAATATGCGTTATCAAAGGTGACCTGTGTTATCGAGTTAGAATAACACCTCTTCATTTCTTCCGAGGATCTCGTAAGAGGCGACCAAGGAAATAAATTTAGGTACTAGGTATTTAGGCGACAGGTTAGAAATCTATCTCTATTTACGTCTTCCATCTGATTTTGAACCAAAAAATATGCTTGCAAAGCGTGAAGTAGCCAGTTTTGACATTGTAACGTTTCATATGCTCTGCCTACCCGGTTTAGGAAGACAGGCGTGTTATATGTTATGTATCAACAGTGGTTTTAGATAAATATGCAATACCTAATTCTCGAAATGAGCTAAATATTCAATTGCATGCAGAAATGCAACTGAATATCGTCGACCGTAGGTTCAATTGAGGTAAGGGACAAAATACCGAAAATGAGTTGAGTATACAGTTTTGTTCAGAATTTTCCGCTCTTTCGAATGGTGTATACGAAAAAATTCTAACTTGAAAAAAATGTTCCTTACCTCACTGATTTTCAAGGGAAAATTGTTGAAACAGCCCCACAAAAACAATGTATCTCAAATATTTTTTTAAACGGCTACCTAAAATGGTGTTACTACCGTTACCAACTAACTTCGAATACTGTAAGGGTCTTCTCGATTAGCAAAATGACCTGTACGTGGTTTATTTATAAAGAAAACATAATAAAACTGGCCTTACACTAAGCGAAATGCTGATGTTTAAAAATAGTTGTCCCTTACCCCAAATTGATGTTCGTTACTCTGAAAACTCGAGAACTTTTAAGCTCGATACCTGTATTTGCAAAAATTGCCGTCCTTTTCTATCCTACGGCGACTTTCAGTGTGGAAAAGAGACAATGATATGACTACATGATGACAGACAATGATGATGCACTTCGTATTTAGTTTGCACTTTGTTACCCGGCAAAAAAGGAAGTTTCTTAACTTTTACGTTATGTTTTGCATTTATGTCACTTAATTGTATTTTATTGTAGAATTTCCAAATTAAGTCATTTTATAAATATTAGGTGGCATCCCATTATTTCATAACTGTGTTCCTCTGCAGGTGTAAATATACTTTGTACCTGCAATAATTGCAGTTATTATTATTATTATTTTATATTCTCACCTGTGTAAGGAACGGCTGTGGTATAATGATTAATAGTAATATGATAAAATTATTATTGAATTCAACGTAAGAAACCGATTCAACTATTTCAGAAGAAAATAATTTTCTATGTCTATGTTATTGTTGAAACAGTGGCACCATTGTGTCCCCTAACGTTAAGTAAAAGTTTTTCAACTAGAGTTGTGCAATAATCTTATAAATTACATTACAAGCAAGATGTTTCGATATAATTCACGTAATGTAATGTCACTGTTATTTATAAGACTTAATGAAAACTAATAATAATTAGATTGTTTGAGTTAGGACAGAGCAATTGATTCTAAAATACGTTTCGTTAATTGTTTGTTTGTTATAAGTGACTAAAAGTATCTACTCAATAATAACAATTCAAAACTTTCATTATCAGAAAAAAATATGAGAAAAAATCACTTCTAGTAATTAATTGGAATTATTTAGGGGTAAAACGATTAAACTATTATTAAGTGCCAAAAAGGGTTGCACTTGGATGCAAAATGACCCTAATGCCTACTAAAAATTAGTAAGAAATTATAAATTCATATAATTTCAAGATTCCAACTATTATAATATTATTTATTTATTTATTTTCATTATTTATATTGTACCAATATTCGATGTAAGGGTCACACAGAATGAAATGCAGAGTTCCAATAGATTTTCTTATTACTTACATGATTATTTTCAATCTGAAGCTAGCCTTACATGGCAACCGTTTACATGTGCTTTATTTAGTCGGCCGTTTACACTATTAGTTGTATCGTGTTTTTTTAGAACAAGTCCTTTACATTATTTTTTCATTAATTGAATAGATTCAACATAGAGGTCAATTCGATGTAAGGGACATGATCTCCAAAATCAATTAGTGTAAGGGACATGATTTCCAAAATAAATTAGTGTAAGGGACATCTATTTTCTAAATTACTTAAATTATTTAAACTAGCTGCATATAGGAAGACAGAGCACTAAATTCTAAGATTAAGGGTCAAATCCAATCAAAAAAAGGTTAATTATAAAAAAAGTTATGTGCGTTTTAGTCCCAAAAAAAACTTTGTCGGGCTCTCCTGAAAAGTCGTATTTTGTCCCTTACCTCAATTGAACCTACGGTCGACGATATAATCAGATCTCTACCTACATAAAACATTACATTCTTCATCATATTTCAACTCACAGAGATCAAGGTTTTCCGATAACAGCGAGTCTAATTGTTTTCCAAACTCATCTTCCGGGTTCAAGTCTTAAGCCAGAGAACCGTAAAAACCGATATCGTTCGTCACAAAGTCCTTTCGCGTCATTGCCGATTCCCCATACGTCTTTATCTACATTCCTCGGGCCAGCGGAGCTGCGAAGTTGGAGTTTACACTTCGGTGGGCCAATATCGTTTGGCTCAGCTCATTGGGTATTTTTGAGGTCTCAATTCAATGCGGTCAGGGATTCAAATGCAATGCTGTTAGGTAAGGCTCCTGTTGACATAGAATCACGACAGCCTTTATAGAAGTTAGGTACATTTAGAAAAAAATACAGTTCCTATGCCAATTTTCTGTTTTTAATACTTAACTGTATTTTTTTGAGCAAAAATCGTCACTTCTGGCAACAAAATTTCTAAATTGGCAACACTGTGGAACTGAGTTATATTTCGTCGCGTTTAAGTAGCGTCGTGTGCAAGGTATAGATATTTAACTGGTTTTTAATAGTAATTATTAAACAGTTCCTTCTCTTTTTAGCATCGCCATGTGAGAAAGGCCTTACAGTTTCTTTTTCCCTTCCCTATGAAATACGGAACCCTAAAACAGCTTAATCTTACGCAGCACCGCGAAAAAAAGCGGGAAATGTAACGTAAACGTCGCTCACCTACACACCGGGACTGCGACAGTTTCCGCGGGAATCATCTTCCGCGTAATTTGGCCGCACGAACAAATATCAATAAAGATTGAACGGCACTCGAGGAGCGATAAAAAGTCGCGGCCCGCTCGCGGCACGCCGCTAGCCGTTTCGCGAGTCATCGCGAGGGTTGCTAGTATTAGAGAAAAGTTCCACAGTCTAGGTACTCTTGGTAAAGGGTAAGTGTGGCCAATAAGAGCGTTTTTTTTTATTGACTCAGTTTGTGCACTGTAGCCTGGCGTTTTTGTTTTGACAATGAAGCTGTGAATTAGCCGTTTTTAATAATCAGATACCGTTCGCGAGTTTTTACCTGACTATTCTCCATTCTTGCCGTTCGTTATGTTGTAAAAAACGACCAAGTGAAATGTTTTTGGCGTCAGGTTAGCAACCTGTCAGTGTTATACCCAAAAAAAAATCTAAAAAAAAGCTAAAAGTGGCTTCAAAACGTCGCATAGTCATTGTTTTGATTATGTTACTTTTCGTGTGCTCTATGTTTGTAATCTGCAAGAGACATCTAAGAGTCAATTAAAAACATTACTTCGAGGTAATTTTTATTTCCTTGCATTAGGTACCCACTCGTAGATATGTTTTAAAGTTTAAAATTTAAACTAATGCGATGCAAATGGGCCAATCAACTATTTTCTGTTGTTATTCTGTCCCGTAAGTCAGGGGACAACTGTGATAGAGTTGCTTAGAAAAAGGTTGTAATTTAGGTCCCGTTTTATGCTCAGGAGATGCGCCATAAAGAAATGCGTACAACTGTAAAAAAAATCTTAACTTATAGCAGATTATATTCTAGAAAATCACGATTTTACTTGGTTAGTCAGGAGACGTAACCATGGCAACCAGGGACATAAAATAGTTGATCGACCCAAATAATCGATTATCAAAGTATAGTGATCGCCCATAAGGTTGGCAGGAATATAAGTGGCGGGACAGTTTTTTCCGGTAAAAGCGTTGCACGAACTTCCCCACCACTGAACATCTTGCCAAATTTATTGCCGACCATACGCATCAGAGTTCCTAATATCCCATCTTTTGGCGGTAAATTCTCATCTGGCAACCCTGGGGAATGCCGCGTCACGCCGCATTGGGCCCGAACGGCCCAATATTGGACGAATGGCGCCGTTTCAATCCCAAACGGATTTTTGCGTGACGGGAACGCACTCGGGTCTTATTAGACGGTTTGTGTGTTTATTGGGTTATTTGGCTTAGGGCCGATTTTTCAATCACCAGATAAATTTATCTGCCAGTTAAAAATATTGCTATCCTTTTTTCGCGTCATATAAAAGAAAAGTGACAGCCAACATTTATCGGACAGATAAGTTTTATCTGGTGATTGAAAAATCGGCGCTTATATGAGCTTATTTAAGGCTTAAGTTCTGACGAGTTGGTTCTAAAATGGTTCTAGGAGCTATTTTCACTGTCTTACGCATTCCATGTGGGGTCGGGATTAGAATAACACCTCCATTTCTTCCGTGGATGTCGTAAGAGGCGACTAAGGACATAGGTTAAGGTATACTTTAGGCGACAAGCTAGCAAACTGTCACTATTGTACCTGCAACCTGAAAACCTAAAAAATATTATGCTAGAAGTGGCCACAAAACGTGAAATAGTCATCGTTTTGTCTATGTAGCGTTTTGTGTGCTCTGTCTACCCCGTTTGGGAATACAGGCGTCATTGTATGTATGTATGTATTATGCATAAAAATCAACATCGGTTTCACGGAGGAGAGCGATCTACATCTCAAGAGTCGCGGTAAAGTGCTTTCGTGTATAAAATTGGATTCCGATTGTGAGAGCATTTTTAGAGTAATCCAGCAGAACCAATTTTTAGTAAATCATTCATTCAATTTGGTTTAAATGACAAAATTCAAATATGGGTATGGTTTTCGGTTACTTTATGATTACGTTACGTCAGGGGTTCCCAACCTTTTTTTTTGTCGAGCCCCCTCGGATCACAAATAATATTTTCATGCCCGCCCCCCATATTTTTTCCAGTGTTTACAATAAAACTACCATTATTTTAACAACATTTGATTTTGTGTACATTGAAATATTTCCCGTGTGGTGCCGGGTTAGAATAGCACCACCCCCTTTCTACCCGTGGGTGTCGTAAGAGTCGACTCTGGGAAAGACTTAGTGTATTGTGGGCGATGGGCTAGCAACCTGTCACCGCAATATCACGTTTGACCATCTGGTTACCCTGAAATAGCTAAACGTGGCACTGAATTTTTGAATTCATGTGCTCTGCCTACCCCTCTTGGGAATAGAGGCGTGAGAATATGAATTATGTATGTATGTATGTATGAAATATTTTTTTCTATTAAAAACACAAACGTTTCGCGCCCCCCTTGAGATTGCTCTATGCTCCCCGAGGGGGGCGTGCCCCCCTGGTTGGGAACTCCTGCGTTACGTGATACCAAACGTTTCTATTTCAAAACGAGATTAGGTTTCAATTCAACTGTAACCGATGTTCACTTTTAGTGCGTTAGTTAAAAGCCCTGTGGGTTACATCAAAGCGGTATAATAGTGACAAGTTGCTTTTCCTCACGACCTCAACGCAAGAAAAGCCCCCTTTCCTTTCCGATGGCACTTGCGTAAAAAACGACCGCATTATTCAGTATAAAATCCCCGTAACAAGTTAAATCTTTTCAACGTAAAAACGGTCATAAAAGTATAATCTTTTGTTTAAGCCATTGACTTGAGGTCCATATTAGCATAAAGGTACGCCATTTTGTTCAGTCGGTTACCTTAAAAGCATTTTGGAACTCTTTCATGTATTTCTATGGCGATGTAATGCAGCCATTAACATAAAACACGGTCAAAGTATTTGGCGAATTGGATGGATTGCTCGTGGGGTTGGAGCTCTCCATTTCTTCTGTGGATGGTGTAAGAGATGATTAAGTAAATACAGTAAGGTATGCCTGAGGCAACAGGGTAAAAACATACATACATACATACATAACCGTCACGCCTTATTCCCTGCGGGGTAGGCAAAGACAACAGAGCGCCATTCGCTTCTATTCTGACATACTTCTTTCTTCAGAATAAAAACCTGAAACTATTATTCGTCTTTATCTAAGTTTTTACTAGTTTTGTCTCAGTAAAGTTTAATCATGTTCTGTTTGCTTCATTTGGGTATACAGGCGTAACACATTAAAATAACATTTAGAACAAAAAAGAATGCTAGAAGCGACCATGATTCATGAAATAGTCATAGTTTTCTGTCTATGTAGCGGTTCGTATGCTTTGCCTATTGGGAATACAGACGTTGCGTTTGGTAGCTGTTCTAAGATGTCTCAAAAAACCGATTCAAATCTCACCACCAAATCGCAAGTAATATTCAATTACGCGATTCCGGAAGCATTTGGCGCCAAATAATTAATTCCGTTAAATCATAAAATCAAATTTTTCGCATAATTCTAATAAAATTGGAATAACCGCGGGTCACAGCTGCTCAATAACTTCCTAAATGTGATTACTTTCAAACTTCAATTATTTAGACTAATTCAAATTAACTGTTTGTTTACATTTTGTTAAAAAAGCCTGCTGAGCAGAACAAGGAACAGTCTCAACAGCATCCTAGAGATGATATCTCACCCACCATGTGTTTTTATTTTAAGAAAATATTTTTTAAACTTGAATTTTATGTACAGTATGTGCCCCCACTTACCTATCCAGGCAATTC
>BHDV01003789.1:52387-65977 GCA_005406045.1 Adoxophyes honmai | reverse complement strand
TAACGAAGCCGTAGTGGGGTAGAACACCCAATAAATGACTACTCTAGTAGTAGTAGTAGTTCCCAATCCGCACTGGGCCCGCGTGGGAACTATAGCCCAAAAACCCTCTCATACTGAGAGGAGACCTGTGCCCTGCAGTGGGACGTATATAGGCTGATGGCTGATGATGATGTAGCTAATAGGCGTGGCAACAGATCAGTGTGAGATGACTCGTGCACTTATTCTGTGCACGTGCAAGACAAAGAACATCTGTCATTTTCTGACGTCTTTAGACAGACAATAACAAATACGTGACACATAAACAGGAGATAACAGCCCTAGTTGCGGTTGACACAGGTGTCATTACACGAGTTCAGCAAAGAAAAAAACAAAAAAGAGGGCTATTTTTTTTATTCAAACACTTATTACGTTTTGTCTATGTCACGGTTCGAATGCTCTGCCTACCTTAATTGGGAAAGCAGGCGTGATGGTATGTATGTATGTATGTACCTATTGCTTACCATACCCCACTTAACTATACTATTTTTACCCATATTTTTCGTGTTACCTTACGATCTCAGTGGTTTAAACGTAGAAAGGACTTTGAAGATCAAAGTTGATAGGTAACCAATTAGTAAAAATCTTTGTAGGCAATTTTTTAAAGGAACTTGTCCATTGAGCGATGAATATCTGAATATTTTTTACTGTGTCTAAACAGAACAAATATCCGTATAACCTACTACTTTTGTTTTAAAAAATTAAGACAGAGCTAAACAAAAACCACGACTAATTAAGACCGTTCCCAATACTCAATCTACCGACGGTTTGGCCTACTTATGATAGGAAAATAACAATCTGTTGCTTTATGTCTCGTTAAACCAAACTGTAGATAGAGTGATATACTGATCCTTATCATACACATACGGGTACAGTCGAGTTCATAAATATATGAACAGACAAATGCCAAATATGTAAACTTTTGCACCTTATTGTCAATGTCATAAAGGTGTACAGATATTTTTGAACCCTCAGTTTTGTTCATATATTAATGAACTCGACTGTACTTTTGGGATCCTTATCAAACACAGACAACAGGTTAATATCGAAATCTGTGTGTCTAATCATCTGGTCTAACCAAAATTTTATATAAATATAAACAAATGAAATCTATGTAATAGGGTTTTGATAGTTAGGATCACGATTTATGTATTTAGTCTGTATAAATAATGGCTACATTAAGTTTACGGCCATATTACTTATTTTGGTTAAATCGAGCGTAGGATTTTACTTACAGGTACTCCATTAGAACTGAAGCTGCTGAATTCGGTCACCATGATGAATTTAATGAGTTCCAGATCCTTCACCACCAGTCCTGGAGAACTCATCATATAGTATCCAACCAACGGTGCATCAGGAAACTCTCTACAAATAGAAAATAAGTATTTATGTAAGTTTAAACGTATTATACTCAATCAAAGTGGCACAAAAAGTGCAATAGTCATGGTTTTGAGACTATGCATGTTTGGTGTTCTCTGTTTCCCGTGGCCCCTTGCGCCCCTTGGCGTACCCCCTTTCTTCCCGTGGGTGTCGTAAGAGTCGACTCTGGGAAAGGGTTAGTGTGTTGTGGGCGATGGGCTAGCAACCTGTCACCGCAATATCACGTTTAACCATCTGGTTACCCTGAATTTGCTAAACGTGGCACTGGATTTTTGAATTCATGTGCTCTGCCTACCCCTCATGGGAATACAGGCGTGAGAATATGTATGTACTAGCTTTTGCCCGCGGCTCCGCTCGCGTTTAATTCGGGGTATCACAGAAGAGATAGCAGACATACCAATTTTATAGCTTTCTACATTGAAAACTTCCACTCCTCACTTTAGGGAAATGGGGGGTTTTGAAGAGACAAATTGGAGCCTATGTTCTCCATGCCCTAAACTATATCTAACTAAAAAATCACGTCAATCCATCGCTCCGTTTAGCCATGAAAGACGGGCAAACAAGCAAACAAACAAACAAACACACTTTCACATTTATATATTGGTACGGATGTATGTGTGTCAAAGGAGGCTTTGGGCGACAGGCTGGTAACCTCTGTCACTACAATACCACTTCCAACAATGTTTTAACCTAAAATTTTGCTAAAAATGGCTTCAAACGTGAAACAGTCATGGTTTTGTTTATGTATACATATTGAATACAGAGGCGTGACAAATTTATCGATGTAAAATTGGGTGTGAACATTCTTAGGGTACTTATAATTAATAACATAAGTACGAAAAAGTTACGGTATAATTTTTATTATCCTGACGACCAGCGTCAAATTATGTGCAGTTCAAAATTGATCCTTAATGTCAATAGATAAAGTTACAAATGACTTTTATTTTATGTACTATGTATAGGACGCCAGTCGTCAGGAGGTTATTAAAAAAACAAATATATCATCATGTAACCATCATTGCTTTGTGTAGGTACTACAAATAGTTTCAAGTTTGTGTAAGACTGTGCGTTGTCCGTCCGTCAACCTTTTCCTCTTTCTCAGGTACTTATTTTTTGTTTAGTATTCAGGTATTTCCTAGTACTTACCTATACATTGCGTCATAGAAATCGGTCAAATGTTTTTTCACCAGCAAAAGAGGTCTGTAGTGACCAAAGAACCATTCGCAACCGGACGCGGTTACCACGCCATTCCTTTCCCAGTACTTGAACATACGTCGTGTAAGTGCGTATATTGCTAAGGCGAGTAACATAAGAGTTGAATATAAAAACATTTTTAAGAACACTTTTGACAACCGTATGAATACTTGAACAAGTGGTTTTATAAGCAGTTAGGCTGTACTTTTATAGCGCCTCGTTTTTCTTAACTTATTCCTTGCCATTGCTTTGCTTATAGGTACATAAATAAGTTAACTTTCCCGAGTCAATTTCATTAAAATTTTACAATGCGAGATTGCAGATCAGTTAACAAAGTAACCCAAAAAAGGTAGAACATTTTATGATATAAATATGAAAAATGACAATCGTGCTTCTAATGCAACGAATGTTTAATATACACTAGCTATATAAAGCAAAACAGACAATGACTTTTTTGCACCACAATAAAATATTTTATTTTCCACCTTGCCAGATTTTAACGTTATTAAAAAATACCAACAACAGCAGATGTTTTTCGATTTGAACAAGGCTTTTGATTTTGTTCCGCGTGCTAAATTGTAAAAAAATGTGACCTACAACGGACTTTGTGGCTTTGCAAAGGACTTAATAAATAATGAAATTAATAAAAAGCATCAGTACAAATTAGAAGCATCAATCGACACAGAGTAAATCTGTCATCATTCTTACGCAAACAATTCAGGCATTCCACAGGGCAGTACTTTGGTCCGTTATTGTTTTTAAGTAAACGTTTATATTTTAGACGACAGGCTAGCAACCTGTCACTAATATAGTTACCAAATTAAACCTTAAAAAATTGTGCTAGAAGAAGCCACGTAACGTGAAATAGCCATGATTTTGTTTATGTAGCGTTTTGTGTGTTCTGTTATTAATTGGTTAAAATACAATAATTAAAATCTTAGTTATCATGAACATACTTTTGTACAATTAAGCAGTAGAAGTGCAAATACTGAAAATATTTCGATAACTTACGAAAGTCAAATTTAATGATAATAGTGTTAAAAAAAATAGGTAGGTTGCTATGCCAACTATAATGTCATGGTGTGTTAATGTTTAAATAAAATACATTTAGTAAAATCATTTTGCTAATGCGTTCTAAAATACACAAAAAATAAAAACGAACAAACAGCTTGAAAAGCATACCACGGTTACTATAGTTTGAAAAACACATTTTCGATTTCCATAGTGGGGAATTTCATACACATTTATACACAGAATTATGTAGCATAAAAACAACGTATTTGTGACGCATGACAATGTGTCAGCGGCATAATTGACAACTGTTCTTAGCGGGTTTGTAAACAACTTTTCGGACGATGAAATCTCTTGACAAGTGGCCACAAAACGTTAAATCGTCATTGTTTTGTCTATGTAGCGTTTTGTGTGATATGCCTACCCCATTTGGGAATACAGACGTGATTGTATGTATGTATGCATGTAAAATTACTAATGGGTTGCAGAACTGGGTGGCTCAAAACAAATTACGTTCAGGTGTCAATAAAGTGTATGTACAGTCGACCAAGAAATTGATCTACCCCCTCAAGATCGATATTCATTTGAACCTCATGAAACAACAAGGTCGATTTCCCCTCGGCATAATATTATGACAGCGACAATGTCAACCTTGTGACAATTTTGATCTCACAGAAACTTTTGTCAAAAGTGGTAGACCACTTTCTTGGTCGACCGTACCTACTCCGTTTTTCATACCTTTGCTCGGCTGTCGCCTTCATCATTAAGCCTATAGTTATACGTCCCACTGCAGAGCACAGGCCTCCTCTTAGTATAAGAGGGCTTGGGCTATAGTTCCAACGCAGGCCCAGTGCGGATTGGGAACTTCACACACAACATTGAATTGCTTCGTCGCTGTGTGCAGGTTTCCTCACGATGTTTTCCTTCATCGAATAGGTCGTGGTGAATATCAAATTCGATATTGCATATAAATTCCGAAAAATTCAGAGGTGCGAGCCCGGGGTTTGAACCCACGACCCTCTGCTTGAGAGGCCACAGGTCGAACCGCTGGGCTACCACGGCTTTGTATAATTCCACGTTCATTTTAAATTTTCAGTCGTAAAAAAGAATTGAAATTAAAATAGTGGATGCGTGGAACGAAAACAAATTGATCAGGCAGTTCCTTTTTACGCCTTTTTTTATCGTGGTTTAAATATTATTCAAACTAATTTTATATCTATATCTTCTACCTTACGACAGATATTTTGACCAGCCACTTAGCAATCCATCATTTAAGCGTGACTGATTTATTTCGAGGTCAACATTATTAACTTAGGAATCTATACTAATACTCCAATACTGTAACCCAAGGTGTTAAAAAATTACCAAAAAACTCTTACATCGCGTGCGCTGCTAAGACTATTGCTTATAGAACAAAATAATGTACTACAACTTTGCAAAACATATAGATCTACAGAAAATAAATGACTTTATTATTTAAGTCTGCTTCAATACAATTATATAACTTTATGATGATTTGAATTATTGAATGTGAACATTCAATTAGAACCATGCTTTTAAAGAATTTAAACCCTACAAGCTGTGATAGCGCAGCAGTTCGACCTATGGCCTCTCAAGCAGAGGGTGGTGGGTTCGGATCCAAGGCTCACTCACACACCTGAATTTTTCGGAATTTATGTGCGAATTCGAATTTGATATTTACCACGAGTTGAAAGAAAACAACCTGCATAGAGCGACGATACATGTAATTCAATGCTATGTGTGAAGTTCCCAATCCGCATCGGGCCCGTGTACGAACTATTATGCAACTTTTTAAATGTTTGTTTAATACCCGTGCGAAGTGCTTTAAAAATAATAATGAATTTCAGTTCATTAGTCTCGCGAATCCAAATCGGTTGGGCAGCGTTCAGGAAACTACGCAACGTCTTTTCTTCCGATATACCTCAATGCCTCAAGACGAAAGTCTTTAATCAGTGTGTGTTACCAGTGACGCCTTACTGCACCGAAACGTGGTCTTTCACTATCTGCCTCATCTCAAAGCTCAAAATCGCTTAACGAGCTATGGATTGGGGTATCTCTACGCGTTCGAATCAGAAATGGGGAGGCCCGTGGCGAACTAAAGTCACCGATGTAGCCCAATTAGCAAATTGAAATGGCAATGGGTGGGTCACATCGTACGAAGAGTGAGTGGAGACCACAGACCAGCAAGCGCAGCGTCGAACGTCCACCTAAAAGATGGATAGAAAACATGATAAAGGTCGCCGGAAAACGCTTTATGCAGGTCGCTTCCAACAGGTAGCATTGAACCAATTGATTCCTGATCACCATAGAACCTATTTATAGTAAACGTCAGTGAAATTGCATTGCTCGACAAAGGAAATCTTTGTTACTTTTATTGTGACAACGTTCTATGATGAGACTAACGAATGTGGATGAAGCAAAAGAAGTATGTCAGGATCGTGGCAACTAGCAAGTGGAACAAAGTGGTCTCTGCCTACCCCTCTTGGAAAGAGGCGGACTGTATGTATGTATTCTATGATGGGTCAGGAATCAGTTTCGACTGTACTCATGAAAGTCTAAACTTTGTTTGTTTGTAATGAATAGGCTCAGAAACCTACGACCCTAAAATCCGAAATTTACGCGAACGAAGTCGCGGGCGGAAAGCTAGTAGAATATACATTTATACATCACACCTGTATTCCCTAATAGGGTAAGCAAAGTGCACGAAACGCTAAACAGACAAAAGCATGACTATTTCGCGCTCCGTTGCCACTTTGGATTGTGGCACGTATATAGGGTTGCCAGGTCGCCAAACCTAATAGCCGGACAGACTAGCCAGTTTGGCCGGACATTTGGGTAGAAAGGCCGGACACCCTATTATTCTTATGTTTATTGAGGATTTATATCTTGTAAAATTGTCCGTGTTACTTTTATCTAACTTTAAACCTAAAAAATTGCTAATTGTGGCCACGAAAATTAAGTTTTCACCTTGCGTGAGCGAACGACTGACTCGTCGCGTCGCTTGCGCTCGGCCACGCTCGGCGCTCGGCCACCACGCTCGACGCTCGCTCGTGTGCTCGTGTGCGAATTGTAAAAAGCCTAACAAAAGCCGGACAAGCCGGACACCGTTTATTTTGGCCGGACACACAATCAAAACGCCTACCTATTTCCGGCTTTATCCGGAGGCCTGGCAACGCTACACGTATAATTGTGACAGGTTGCTAGCCTGTCGCCTTAAATATACCTAGTTAACTTAATTCCTTAGTGTTACGATATCCCTGGAAATATGGAGATTGGAGAGATGTTACTCTAAATCCTACACGGGAAATATGACGGAGCTAAAGTTGGAAAAAGCGATGCGCGAATTTGGACCCTTACTACATTTTTTTGCCAAGTTTGATGCCGAAGACTTCATTGATTTGTATTTATTTTAACACTATTCTAAATAGAGGTTTAAAATAAGTTTGATCGCTCTCTCTCTGATTTACGTTCACCCGTCAGAGCACAAACATGTTGTTATAACATTCATATTATTTTGTAGCCTTTGTACTTGTGTTTTGTTCTGTACTTGTTAATTTGTC
This sequence comes from Adoxophyes honmai, assembly GCA_005406045.1. Classification (NCBI taxonomy): domain Eukaryota; kingdom Metazoa; phylum Arthropoda; class Insecta; order Lepidoptera; family Tortricidae; genus Adoxophyes; species Adoxophyes honmai. The sequence goes on along the minus strand of BHDV01003789.1, from coordinate 58,775 downwards.
ATGTTTATTTTGTACAATAAAGAGTTACATACATACATAAGTACATACATTATACATACCTACAAAACACGACAATATAATTATATATTATTTAAACTATTACTGCTGACCAGTATGCTAGGAGTATACTGCTTCTAATAATTTTAGAAGTGGCTACAAAGCGTAAAAATTCATGGTTTTGTTTTTGAACGTTTCGACTATGCTTACCCCATTTTGGAGTATATTTGTACCATCAAACCAATTGATTACTGACCCACCATAGAACCTATTCACAGTGAACGTCATAGTGACATTGCATTGATTGACAAAGGAAATGTTTATGACGTTTATTGTGACAACGTTCTGCGGTGGGTCAGGAATCAGTTGGTTCGGTAGTACCTACCAATTACTACATCACTATTTAAATTTTGGGATATTTTTTTACGGGATCCCCATGGAATGCATAATTTTTTTTAGATATTTATAATATTGTTTCGCATAATTGATTTGGCATAATTAATTTTGGCATAACAGTACTTTTTATAATAATACTTTGGCCTAATACTTTTTTAGCATACTACGCTAATAGCATAATTTCATTTGGACTAATTTGTATTGGCCGAATACACATTACGCATACTATTGTTTGGGCTAATAATTATTTGGTATAAATGTCACTATGCATAATTTAAAAACTCAGTTTCGGTTGTTACCATGTATTTACTATTATTAGGTTAGGTTAGGTTAGTATGAAATCCAGGCGCGAAGCACCTAAACATCGCGGAATAGTTCGCGGACCACCATCGACATCGATTTAGTTCCTAAATAATACATAAGTATGCATAGCATTGGTATGAATAGCAATAATTACTACGAGAGATTGGTACAAAACTTTACTATTTTTTGGCATAATACTGTTATGCATATTGATATGATGCCATTTGATTATTATGCCTATTTAATGTATGCTTATGCTTATAGACATTAGTCTTGATGACAATTATGCTTTCTGTATTTATGTTTTTTAATGTTATGCGTTAAAAAATATGCGTAATGATGATTATGCAAAAAACAATTTCGGCGAAAAGTGTTATGCGAAACAATATTAGTCTAAAACACTTTATGCCTTCCAATAGAGAAACTTTTTTTACAGTATCTTTCTCTTGTTATTAAATTAGGTTGTTATTAAAATACCTATTGTATTGTTTTTCAGTTTTTTTTATTTCTTTTGTTTGTATAGTCATGGTAGTTACTACAACAATAAATGTAATTTTATTCATACAGCTGCGAGACTAATTTAGTCAATAACATTTTTATATACATAGAAAAAACTAAAAACTGACTGGATGGCCGACACACTCGATAGTTGATCAAAGCACTGCCTTCTTGAGAATTCATCTCATTAGACATAAAAGTTTCCTTACGAAAAATCCAATTTTAATGCAATTGTTGTTGCTAACTTCTTATATAAAAAAGTAAAACGCTATTTTATTCACACGTGATGAAAAAAAACGCTTTTTATAAATTCTTGCGCTACTTGTATACGTATCCCTGTGGATTATCAAAGGGTCTGTACATCATGTATAAAGATAATCTGTATTAGATTTAAATCTACATTGCACCCGTGCAAAGCCTGAGAGGATATCGCTAGCTATAATATAATACATAAGCGTACAGTTACTACTACAGTTACATACTAGTAAGCCACTACAGCATACAGTTGTGACACTTTCACATTGATTAATCAATACAACAAAATATGAATAGTAAATTAAGAAAAATAAAATTATTCTAAAAAAGATGATTAACGAAGATTTGCAGAAGGATCGTGACAAATGTAATTTCAATATCGCCGAACTAACTCAGTTCCTCGATGGCAGCGCCCGACTCACGAAAAAAAGGAAGGAAATAGGTAATTAACTTTAACAACTTTTTTAGACTAGGGAATTAGGGAGCTGTGGACTTTGAAGATTCAGAATCTTCAGGTTTTTAAAACCCAGGAGCTGCTGTCATCTCAGAGTCAGAAGCTTCAGTTATCTGTAAGTCAGAAGATGTAGTTTTCCAAAGACTCAATGATAACTGCAGTCCTTTTAGAAATAATCAGAAGTAGTTATGTTCTAAGACTAAGTTTAGTATCTGTAATCTATGCAGTAGTAAATAGTTATACATTGTAGGTACCTATTAAGTTGCCTTGTTATTGTTTTACATGTTTCAATTTAGTGTAATCTGGTTTTCTCCGAGTCTTACGCGCATTTCAGCGCTTCAGCAACTCATGTTGAGCGAAGGTTCAATTTTCGGTTCTCTTGTATCACCATGACATACTGCAACAGCTATTAGATTTTTTGTTATTTTTGTGTGGTGAGTTGGAGACCTAAAAGGATACATTTTTCTTTCTTTCTAATCTTTCTCAAGTCATAAATTGCAGTTTACTTCCACTCATGAGTTGCAGTCTTGTTAATTTCAGAAGTTGCAGTCTTATTAGTGTCAGAAGTTGCAATCTTCCATTTATTCCGTGGACGTTGTAAGGGGCGACCAAGGAGACGGGTTTCGGTATTTTTAGGCGTCAGGCTGGTAACATGGAAGTTATGCAAGTTAATGAATAACTATTGTCCAGAGAACAGAGTCCTCAGCGTGGAGGGGCTGAGGGACGCGGTGCCGGAGGAGTACCTGAGCCACAAGGCCCGCTACGAGAACGCGGTGCGGAAGGCCGCCATCATGCACCAGACGCTGGGCAGCCTCGAAGAGAAGGATCTTACTGAGATCGAAAGCGCCAGGTGAGTTGACAATACCTTGACAATACCAAGTGTGTTGATCATACCTTGATAATAACAAATGGGAGTGGTTACCTCATCGCTACCACCAACTTATCTGCTTATTCTGCCTTACACAGCAGTGATCACACTGTTGTATTATGGCACAGAGGGTGAGACAGGCGGTTTTATTACTGTCATTTAGAAACTACGCCTTTGGCTTCTGAATCGGCAACTTTACTCCAATCTGAACCCTCGGACTTGGTGATCCGTACCTCGATACGCTATTCCTAATAGAGTTTAACTCAAACCTCCTCTTGCCTCTTATTTTAAGAAATAACAATAATACAGAACTTTTCCCTTAATAATTTTCAATATTAGTCTGAGGGATGCCTAGCAGTGGGACGAGCTGAACTGGATGATTATAGTCAATTTCATCCCCAGGTTGGCTATTCGCAGTCGCGTCTACTCAGTAGTTTTCAAGGATTTCCCGCCCATTAGGTTGGACATCGATATGTTCACCATCGCGGTTGATGGGCACAGTGATGACAAACAACGAGAGTACTGGATGAGAAAAATCAAGAATATGGAAATCATCGGCTCTTATGCTCAGGTATTTTTTTTTATTTAGTTAGAAAGTATGCTTTCTTGCCGCTATGCTACATAACCGGTGAAAATAGTATTTAGTCAATTGTATTTGATGCCCTTGTATAATATCATCGTGGGGTCGATCAACAGGTAAATCTAATCACCAATCACCACACGCCTACGTAATTGGTCGCTCCACGTGTGGCATTCACCTTTTTAATGATAATATCTTATATTATTACTAGCTTTTGCCCGCGGCTCCGCTCGCGTTATATTCGAGATGATTTTTTTACACCCTTGGTTACATTATTGACGATTACGAATGATCTCTATTTTTTTTTTCAAAATGAAACGTAGCCTACAATTCGGAAGAATGTAGCATTCTAATAGTGTTTTTTTTTAATCGGCCCAGTACTTTTTGAGCCTATTCACTACAAACATACAAACAAACAAACAAATAAATCTTTCCTCTTTATAAGATTAGTGTAGATTAGTACAGTCATAATGTCCAGGTTCGCTTAGTGTGCGCTCTCAAAAATAATAGTACATGCGCATAAATCGATGTGAGAAACAGTATTTTTTGATTTGACACTCATCATTGAATTCATTGCAGACGGAATTGGGTCATGGCACATTCATTCGAGGTTTGGAAACCACAGCTGAATACGACCCAAGCACCGAAGAGTTCGTGCTGAACAGCCCCAAACTTTCGGCCTACAAGTGGTGGCCAGGAGGACGTAAGCTATTTTCAACTTTTACTCTACATTCAAAAATTAGTTTCGCGTAAGCCAAATGCCAGTTGCGATTGGCTTGTTTCGCGAACGCATTTTACTGCGACGCTCATGTTTATGATCGCATCCCTACGTCAATTTTCGTTAGACAATAGCCCTGCTGGTCATCCAAACGTCTGATCGGTGAACATTCTACGCTGTTCTCGTTGATTCTTGGTCCCTTATTTTTAATCGTTCCGTGATACCTGAATAATTCAAGTTCTCTTTAATTTTATAGTGGGACACACTGCCAATCACTGCGTAGTGATGGCAAACACCTACAGCCAGGGCAAGAGCTGTGGCATTCAGCCCTTCATAGTCCAAATACGAGACCTGGAGAACCACATGCCAATTAAAGGTGTGAAGTTAGGAGAGATCGGCGCCAAATTAAACTTCAACACTGCCAACAACGGCTTCCTGGGCTTTGAAAACTATAGAATACCCAGAGATAGGATGCTGATGAGGAACTCTCGGATTCTAAAGGTACAGGTGACAGAAATATCACAGACCTGCATCAAAATGGAGTCGTAATAGATCGACTCACTATACATCTCATCATCGCTTGCACTTAGAAGTTCTGTTGCCTCTCAAGAACTCTTCGTTGTTGGAAGTGCGTGGTAGTGCTGAACAATCTCAACATAATAATGAGTTAAACCGGCCTCAGTTGAAACCACTGTCATGCGCAACTAAGCTTGTAGTATGCGCTATCCATGATAACTTATCCTGTACTTTTTTTTAATAAATCATCTTTAATCAGTTGCATCATAAGTGGTAAGCTTTACACAATTTAATATTTTCAGGATGGAACATTCATATCGGTGGGCAGCAGTAAGCTGGTATACAGTACTATGGTGTACATGAGGGTCTCGATCGTGGGATGGGTGGCCGGCAACTTGGCTTCAGCGGTCACCATTGCTACACGCTACGCTGCGGTTCGAAAACAGTCGCAAATCAAACTCAAGTAAAAAAAAATATACAGAAACAGTTAAGAAAGAGATTCGTTCATTATTACGTTCGTGGGCTCAACAACCTCTTAATGTTAGCCGCTATCAGGAAAGAATGGTCATCGAGGAGTGTATAATAATCTGGCGCGATTATTTGCGGTAGCTAGTGGCGGTGGCGCTCCGCCTGGGCTGCGATGTTTGTGAACATTATTAATGTATCTGCGGCTCTCTGGTGGGGAGAGCAATGGTCGCCACTCCGGGATTTGTTGTCGCTGCACGCTGCGTGTAAAGATTTCCGGGCCTGACGACATTTTCCGCAGGGCGTTAGCCTTGGCCATGGAATCATGGAAGTATACGAAATCGTCATCTCTTACTACTTACAAGCTCCTATTTTAGCCTCATCTGTTTCGATGTTTGTTTGTAATCAAGTATTGCAATTGATTTTTTGGTTACCGACTCAACTGAAAAATTGTATACCTACTTGCGGAAGTCTCACAGCAATTTAAATGCAACAATCGGTTGTATAATTCTGAGTCAGGACCGTCTCTACAGGAGAAAACTCTTAAACGATTGATCAGATTAATAATAGTGGCATGACGTCCGAATAATCCTTTTAAAAGTGTACATATTATTTGAACTGTATGAAATTGAAGTACGTTTGCCATAAAATATAGTCAGCTAGCTTGTATCGAAAATTATATTTTGTTAGGGTTTTGTCTACTATAATTTTAGCTATATACCGATAGCCTATCGGAATACAAGTTTTCAGTACATGAACAACTCATGATAATCTTCTAGCGAACCGGAGGTTCAGATCCTGGACTATGTGACGCAGCAGCATAAGCTGTTCATCGGCATCGCCACCAGCCACGCCTTCTACCTCAGCTGCTTCTGGCTCTATAAGCTCTACAGCCGTGTCAACAAAGAATTGGAGGCTGGCAACATTGACAACCTTGCTGAGGTGAGAAATTACAAATATTTTAGAAAAAGAACATTAAAAAAAAAGTCAGGTCAAGAGCAGACGAAACGAAAGAGATTAATGAATGTGGATGAAGCAAAAGAGGTGCCTAAGGATCATAGCAAATGGAACATAGTGGTCTCTGTCTACCCTAGTCAGAAAGAGGCGTGTGTGATTGTTGCATATGTCGGAGATGAAGAGAGATGATGAAGATGATAAGGCGTGTGTCAATGTCGAGCGGCGATGCAGGAGATCGATTCTTCGTTAACCATGACACTCATCCATGACTTAGTTGGAATGAAAAGTCAATTTAATACACTCACGTTTTAATCAAACTAATTTAAAGAGAATACAATAATCACAAGCAATAGAAATTAGATCGGACTACAAGACGCAAAC
>BHDV01003789.1:0-46379 GCA_005406045.1 Adoxophyes honmai | reverse complement strand
AGGTATAAGCTATCCTCCTATATATTAATCTGCCGCGCTGGAGTAAGTACCGAAATCCCCTCTTGGGCTCCCCTACTATTACGTTTCGTAGCTATTCTTGGCATAATTATTATTTTGGTTTTAAGTTAGATTGAGCAGGCATCGTAGTGACAGGTTGCTAGACTATCGCCTAAAATTTCCTTAGTCGCCACATACCACACCCACGGAAGAAATGGAAAGCTGTCATTCTAAACCCACCACACAGGCTATCAATATTTCTGTTTTTTTTTGCAGGCTCATGCCCGCGTCATTCTTCTCTCGGTCTTCAAATCGGAGGTGGATGCAGCTAAGGATTCGCTCAGCAAGGAGACCAGAACCGCCCTGTACCAGTTGGTAGAGTTATACGCGACTTACTGGTCGTTGGAGAAAATCGGCGACTTGCTATTGGTTAGTACTATTGAGAACGTTCGGGTATGAAAATCTTTTTAAAAAAGCACGATCTTTATAGCTGTCCAAAAGTACTATCTGACATTATGACAAACTACTTACTTACCTTAGCTACTCAAATTTTAGCTTTCCTCGACATTCTATTATTATAGACGCCTTTGTCACATGGATTTTTTTTAATTAAAATAATGGCTTCTTTCATATTATAATATTTAAGGTACTTTTCCTTCATATGGCAACGCCTTGTGTCTATCTACCTGTATGTATGATTGAGGGTTACACTTTCGGACTTCACTCGTACACACATTCCAATTTAAATATTCCTTGCAGTACACCTCGATATCTGGTCGGGACGTGCAGGAGCTACAGCTGACTTATGAAGGTCTGCTGGCGAAGATCAGGCCCAAAGCCATTGGCCTCGTCGACGCCTTCGACTTTAGAGACGAGGTCAGTCAGTTCCACAACCATTTGTTTCATCTATTTCATATGGGGGAGTAGAGAGTAGTGTGGTAGAAAACGCGCAAGGAAATTAAAGACGACAACGACGACAACCTGTGCCAAAAGTTGACAATATAATTTTTCACTCAATATACCCCATTTTATTGATTATTGGCCTATTTATTGAGTATAAGATTATTCGAGATTTCGATATTTCGCAAAACTTGCTGTTTCATAGATTCTGATATCAAGACTGGTGCCCTCAAGGAAAAACCTCATAAAGAATTTGTTTGGCTTTACATTGCCTTTATTATCCTGTACCAGATACTGAACTCTGCCCTGGGCGCGTACGACGGCCGCGTGTACGAGCGGCTGATGGAGGAAGCCATGAAAAGCCCGCTCAACGCAGAACCCGTCAACCAGAGCTTCCACAAGTACCTTAAACCCCTCATGCAGGGGAAACTGGTGCCTCACAAACTATAAAACTGTTGCCTCACAAACCGAGGTGATTTTTTCATTTCGCCTGTATGTCCAAACAGGTTGAGCAGAGCATACAAAGGCTAATATTCACAAAACCATGACTATTTCACATTTCATAGCAACTTCTAGATATTTTTTTGATTTAAAGTTATATGGCATAATAGTTACGTGTTTACTAATCGGTATCCTAATTTTTATCTTTTGGTACTTATTTACTTAGTTCTTCAGAAATGGAGAGGTGTAACTTTAAACCTGACACCATTCTTTTTTTCACTTAAATGTCCATAAAACAAAACAAAACGTGTTGAATCAAAGAGTAGTCTTTTAAGTTCAAAATCCCAAATACATGGGTTGAGGCGAACATACTAGATTCGTCATCCCGGGTAGGCGAAATTGAAGAATAAATTGTTATTTTATTATGAACATACTGGTAAAGCTATTTAGTTTTTGTAATGCATCTTTAATTTAAGATTTTTGCCGAATTTTAAAAATGTGGACTTAAATAACTTAGAGCCTTTACCAACTCTACTTACGGTAATATTTTTAAGTTTGTTTTAGTTAAGTTAGTAGTAGAAGGATGGAAAATGAAAATCAGGGTTAAGTCTGATCTGGCGTTTTTCTTGATCCCAAATGTATTTTGTGTTAAATTTTACGAGTATATTAATTAATTTATTAATTTTTATTAAATAAATATGCAATCGATAAATGTGTCCAGTTGTTTCTGCAAAAAGGTCGTTCATGTTTTTAATGAAATTCTCTATTGGCTTACATCATAAGCATGATCCGCATAAGGCATAAGCCACACTCAATGCCTATTATGTACAGTCGCGTACATATTTAACTTCATTTACACATTAAAATTAAGCACATTTCCCTCGTAGAATACTCAAGCTAAGCTGTGGGATGCAACGGTTGTTATTTAAATTTGCCTACCCTTACATTTAACTTCTTACCTTCTCTATTTGCCTGTCAGAGCCAGTCGCGATTGACGAGGGTGGCTTACCCCATTATAATACCTGCTTGACCCCTTCTTGATCGACGGGTAATTTAAACGATTATTAGGGAGTTTGAAAATTTACTAAACTATCAGAAACATAGATACTTAATCACTACATTAGGTATAACAACGATAGAAAATGGTACAATGTGCTTAAATGAAAATCAACTCAGTGCATACAAAATTATGTAATTTTATTAGATGTCCATACAGATTTTTACTGAACTATTGAAAAATGCCAAATTCAGCCACCAACAGTAACAATAGTTTTTTTAAAGGCGCACTTGTCGATACTTTGCGAGCCCCGTAAAAAAATCTTCTGTCTCACAATCAGATTGTTTAAGCAATTTGTTTTATTTACAATTTCAAATCGAATTATCAAATGATAAGTGAATGATGTAATTAAATAGGTACACGATTAAAAGCGCACGTAGGGTTCCGTATCACTAATTAAAAAACGTTAGAGAGAACACCTATTCAATAGGTTCAAATACAACCCAAGTGCCATCAATTGGACGACAAAGTAAGATCTCCGTGATATCTAATTGCAGAGGATATTTAGTTTTCGATGACGGCGTCAGTCTAAACTTTTCAATAATCTTGATCAGTGCTACCTTTATTTGAATGTTTGAAATCCGTATTCCTGCAAAAAAACACGAATGTATTTTATTTAGCTACTAGTTTTTTTTGTTTACAGTTGAGAAAATACAGGGTTAGTTATTTTGTATAACATCAACTACTTCTATCATATCACATTCATAACTTAATACATTAATTAAAAACATACACAAAAAACACAAAACAATAAAAATCAATCAAATAAACCGCCTCGCGTCATTCCTGGCGCAAAGGTGCCCAAAACGCTAGCCGCGTTTCCACGTTGAACTGCGATGGCCAACCTTTGCAGCAAGAATGACCCAGAGCGTGGGTCAAGACCCCTCTCACGAAGACAGCTCCCTTTTTCCCCGAGAAAAACCATTACCTCTGAGCACCAACAACCCAAAATGAATTTAATTAAAAATGACTTTTTTTATTGTACTGTCGTGACGTTCGTGAACCTATGTTCCATACACATTATAAATGGCCGCCTATCCCGCGTCGTCTTTTGACTTGTTTGTTTACCCACCTTATTTTTGCGACATGATGCGCATAGAAATAAAAGCATTCACACGTAATATACTGTATGAAACTGATGGTTAATGCTGTATGAAAGTAACATACATACATTCATATTCTCACGCCTGTATTCCCATGAGGGGTAGGCAGAGCACATGAATTCAAAAATCCAGTGCCACGTTTAGCAAATTCAGGGTAACCAGATGGTTAAACGTGATATTGCGGTGACAGGTTGCTAGCCCATCGCCCACAATACACTAACCCTTTCCCAGAGTCGACTCTTACGACACCCACGGGAAGAAAGGGGGAGGTGCTATTCTAACCCGGCACCACACGGGAAAGAAAAATGAAAGTAAAATGTGTCAAATTATCAAGTGTAAAAAACAATGTTCTTCAATATGGTGTTAACTACCCGCGAGGTTGATATTTTACAAATAAGGCTAGGATTCCACCAAAGCGGAGATCTGTGTGCGAGAAGAGACGTTTTTAGGTCGGGGACTCAGTCAAAGCGGAGTATACAGTGTGTTGTGTGAGAAGAGATGTATTTCTGCTTGAGTGTGAGGCGCTGAGAGCTCAGTACGGGGGGGCGGGACGCGAGAGGGACATCGCTCATTGCACTCCGCTCACATCTCTCATCTCCGCTTCGCATCGTCCGCTCACAGTTAAAACCTTCGCTTCCATCGCACAAAACAAATATTAAACAAACATCTCCGCACAGCGATCTCCACTGAAGCTGAACGGAGAGATGTGTCAATGACGCAATAGGGATGATGACAGGGTTAAGAATATTTCATTCTAATTAGTTCGTAAGTTAGATTATGGAAAAATGTAAGACACGTATTTTTTGTTTTATCAAATAATTAAACATCGACAAAGGTACAGATCATCAAACTTCCTGAGTGGGGGTCGTGACGTCACGCCTTGGTTGAAATTGTACTCAAACGAGACGTCACTCGAAACTTCAAAGCACGGTATCCTCATTTCTTGCTTGTCAAATAAAAGAAATATAAGATAAACGTCCCTGTGCTCGACACTGACGTCACTGACCCAATACATGGCACTTGCAACCTTATGTCATAGTAAGACAGGGAACAGATGGGTGTCATCTACTGGGCGTTGAGGCGTCGAGCATTGGTACTGAACATTTACCTTATGTGTACAGTATTTTTTGGCAGTCTATCTTACGAACTATAATTTTTTTAGTCATCTACCCAATTCTATTGGTTGTTTAAAATACGTCTCCTTTCCGCTCGTCTCGTCTCTGTTTTGAAGTCCCGGCCTACCCTGTATAACGGCCCTATAAAGGACTGAGTGTAGTTAGTTAGTTTTATACTGTGTCGGTTTAGGTACTTAAATTAAACTAAACAAACTTTGTGTCAGATTTGACGCGTTTTTTTTACTACCCAACTTTTTTCGGATATTCAAAAAGTTTAGCAAAGGAAGGAAACAATAAAAAATATTTTGTAGGTGCCTAAATTTACCTAATAGCAGAAACAATCGGAATTAAAACACGAACGTTCATCAGATCAATAAATATTACGAAGATTCCTTTGCTAAACTATTTGAACATCCGAAAAAAGTTGGGTGGTAAAAAAAACGTTCTTAACCTGTCAAATCTGACATAAAGTTTGTTTACTTTAATTTAAGTACCTAAACGGACACAGTATAGAGCGAGTTAGAAACCCGTAAGAAAATCATGGACCTTACCCATACATTTCTTCGGTCCCTCTCCAAATGGCATGAACGTAAACTTTGGTCTCTTTGCAATCTCCTCTTCTGTGAACCTCTCCGGATCGAACGTTTCTGGATCGGGGTAATATTTAGGATCCTTGTGGATACAAGCGACGGGTATGGTGACCGGTGTACCCTTAGTAATCAGGATTGGATCCGAATTTGGCACCGGCAAGTAACAGTCTTGCGTGCAAATTCTGGATGGCACGAAACAGTGTAGTCTATAAGACTCTGGAAAAAATTCAGAAAGTAGAATTAAGGTTCATGTATTTTTTAATTCCCTCAAAAAATATATTTATTTTAAAAATTTGTTGTCATTCGTTTTGCAAACATTTTAGCTATCTATAAGCAGCGCTATTATCGAACGCATCAAATCTACATCGTGTTTAATTTGACAGTTGAAACCAAAAATAGCTCTGAAATGTTTTAAATTCAACTGTCAAATTAAAAACGATGCAGATTTTTGACGCGTTAGACAATAGCGGCCGTGTGGTGTCAGGATAGAATGACACCTCTCCATTTTCTTCTGTGGATGTCGTAAGAGGCGACTAAGGAAATAGGTTTAGGTATGTTTTAGGCGACAGGCTAGCAACCTGTCACTATTGTACCTCTTCCGTCTTTGCAAACCTAAAACTATACTAGAAGTAGCTGCGAAGCGTGAGATAGTCATAATCATGGTTTTGTCTATGTCACGTTTCGTGAGCTCTGCCTACACCATTTGGGAACACATGCTTGATTGTATGTATGTAGACAATAGCGCTGCAGGTTTTTGTACCAAATAAAATTTTGGCTAATAGTGAAATAAAACGTATAACTCTCGTCTTAACATCGAGTTTAGCTTAACATGTTTCTTCAAGCAGTCGCGCGAAAATAACAGTGGCGCAGTGCGCGTCGAACCATTTGATAGGCGCCGTGGCACGTTGCTCCCAATGATGGTAAAGATGTCCGTTTATCCGTAGCCTTTTTAGCTAGTTAGCAAGGTAGTTTAATGTTTCAATTTGGGCGATCTTACCACAAAGTACCATTTCGAGGTATTTAGCGTTTTCAACATCTTCGATTGTAAAAATTCCTTTATTCCTAGATTTTATTTCTCTAATTTCATCTCGAAGCTTCTCTTGGACTTCTGGATGTCTTGAAAGCTAAAAATGAAAAATTGAATTGGTGCAAGGAAACTATTTATTGGATTTTCGTATGAATTGGACCATTGTGTTTGAGGGATGCATGTCAAGAGATGGAACAATTATGTATGATAACCGAAAGGGCATGACGATTGAAAGAAAGAAAGTTGATTTCAGAGTAAAAGAGAGAGTTCTAAGACAGATGCAGACGTTACAGCGCGCGTCTAAAAGCCCTAACAGACGACGAAATTTGGTTTGGTCCGAACCACGAACTTGGTTGGCTCCAAACCAAACAACCGAACAAATGTTTGGCCAACCGCTGAACACACGTTCGAATTTGCTTTCGAGCCAACCAAGTTCGTGGTTCGGACCAAACCAAATTTGGTCGTCTGTTAGGGCTTTTAAGCGTGTCTCAAACTAAGCAGATACGATAACATATCTGTATCTGAACGCATATCTGTCAATATCGCTCCCTATACAATTCAATGAGCTAACACACACTACACAGATAACTTATATTTTACCGTCAAGTATCTGCTGGCACCGACGTATGTAACTCGTCTTACTCTCTCTCTCTCTCTCGCTCTCTCTCTCATTCGTTAACTCAATCGTCATGCCACTTCTATCCTCTAAATTTAATATCTGACACGATACTTACCATATACAAAATAACTGAGGCGATTCTACTTGACGTATGATACAAGTCTACTATTATCGCGAAAACGTATCCACTTAAGATTTCATTTGTTATAACTGCAATAAAAGGTATAATAAATACATTAAGCAAGTACTTTTATTGAATACATTTTAACATCGTGTGTCAGGAACAGTTAGGTACTTAACTAAATGTAAACTTGATGACAGATTTGACAGGTTAATAAGGTCTTCTTTTACAACCTACTTTAGCAAAGGAATCTTACCTTCCGATTTTTACTTGTATATGTAGATGAACTTAGGAACCAACAGAACATTTTAGATTTTCCTTCCTTTGCTAAACTGAACATCCGATAAAATGTGGATATCAAACATAATTTAATTAACCTGTCAAATCTGACAACTAAGGCTCAATTCACACCGGAAGAGCGGCGAAGGGCGGCGTAGCGGAGCGCAGTTTCAGTGTCATGAGAATTTTAACTATATTTTCATTACAATAAGACTTATTATCGCATGAGAAAGTCCAACGAGGCGCACGGATGCCCGCGGATCCGCGGGAATTCCGGCGAATTCCATAAACAAAGCCGTGCGGCTGCGCGAGACGTCGCGGGAATGCCCGAAGATGCTCGAGCAGTCGCGAGCGGCCGCTGGCAATATCCCGCCCAGAGATCTTGACTTCCCGCGCATTCCAGCGACTTCCCGCGCATTCCAGCGACTTCCCGCGCATTCCAGCGACTTCCCGCGCATTCCAGCGACTTCTCGAACAGTCGCGGGAATCCTCACGGCTCCTCTACCGACCGGGTCGCTGCGCTTCCCTGCCCTTCGCCGCTGGAATGACCAGTAGGTCTACCGCTCTCGAAAAAGAAATAGTGTAAAAAGGTGACATCCTTGGATCGAATCTAACAGAATTATTTTAACTGAAAGATATTTCATAGATAATTATTATATTATGGTTCTTGTTATTGCTTACTTACCTCCTTTTGTGTCGTTTTGTTTCAAATTTAGAAGTACTTGAAAGGCGTCGCTGGGTTGTTCACCAGTTTCCTTGTCCGTTCTCTCGGCAACTAATTGTGTTACCAAGTTAACCATCATGTCTTCTAGTTTTTTTGGAGTAAATCTAGAAACCGTATTCTAGATGAGAGGGAATCAATAATACAAATACAAAGGACATATGTCTTAGAACTTTTTCCAATTTTTAGTTAAAAGGTCCCTACGGGCAAACTATATTATTATTTTAACAAGGTGTGTGATGCTCATTTGAAACTTGTGAATATCCTTGTGTGACCGACAAAACTTTCACCGAATGTAATTGAATCTAAAACGATTAAAATAATTTTAATTTAAAACAAGTTTTCTACTAGTAATTTTATTTTATAGTAGTAAAACAAAATGCCGCTGATAATTTCGTCCAGTCATTAAAAAAAATTACACGTGTGTTAAAATGATCTCGAAAAAAATGTTCCAAAGAGCGTCACAAGTAGACACTGCTAGGGCGTGTCGAAAAGCACTGCATTTTTTTAGACCCTAAATATATGTATTAGGTATCAGATTTTTCATCGTTAATAAAAAATCTATATTTACTATTTACGTACCGTGGTGGAAAAAACGATTGCAAAATAGGCATCGCCTTTAAAAATTGTTTAAAATTTTCCTTGAGACTCAGTTTGAAGCCAATTTCTCTCACTAGACGAGAAACAGGAGCATTATTGCTTGTAAAACTGTCGTTTTCAACTCCAAATATAGCTTTTGCTACGACATCTGTGATATATTTGTTTACCAACTGAAAAATTACAAAAAGGAGTTGACTGTCTCTGTATTACACGTTTCTTTATTTAACTTATGTTTTTATTATTAGAGGGGCAATTTTGCAACATAGCAAAACTAGGAATGGCTCGTTTTTTAAAAGCTCAGTAGTGTTTTAAGAGGATAGGAGTCGCGCCACTTCTCCATACAAACGTAGTCCCCTGTTTTCTCCGTGAATAATGGCATTAGAGCAAAAAAAAAATTTCATTAAATTTTTCTGTTGTGGCTATGCCCCTACGAGTTGCTTTTATCGATTTTCTAAATTGTTTATTATTATTTTTTTATTTTATTTAGAATATCAATAAAAGCAAATCGTAGGGGCAAAGCCACAACAGATACAAATCTAATGTAAAAAAATTTTTGCTCTAATGTCATTATTCACGGAGAAAACAGGGGACTACGTTTGTATGGAGAAGTGGTGCGACTCCTATCATCTTAAGGATGTGCTTCACGGGACTGTTCCTTAAACGTCTATAAACCTACTTCCATCATCTCCAACTCTGAGGTATGCCGCAGTCTATCTTCCACGTACTTGACCATATCGTCACCAACGTTTAGCATGATTTGGAGGTACCCCTTTAACTTAGCTACAGTCAAAGCGGGGGCGACGTGTCCACGGGCAGTTTTCCAATCTTCACCAGCGAGGAAGAAAGGATGCGAGCCTGCGAGGGGGTCGATTTTCTTGTCTACCTGGGACAATTACATAACCACGATATTTTTTCTATTGAAATGGCCAATATGAAGTTCAGGGTATCAGAACAAAATTAATGCTAATACCAATAAAAGGCTCACTACAATGGCACAGCTAATAAAACAACGTCGAATTGCTAATAACCATTTGATTCTCGAGAGTCCTGCATGCATAGAATAAGAAAAAAGCGTTACATTTTGAGTAAAAAATAAGAATAAGAACACTTTTCATAGATTCCTCAGCATTTACTTATTATCTTTTCCTCTACTATCTCCAAAGGGGTCTGTTACAAGTTTATAGCTATGGATCATAAAATAACACTTCTGTCGGAAACAGGATTATATTATTACTATGCCCCGTGATAGCTCACATCGTAACATAAAAAAGACAACTGTATTTTTTAAGCATTTTAGCCTCCTGCGACCCAACTTTAAAGAGGGTACTTCCGGTAAAGACCCAGTGTCTTACTACTAGGACAAAATAAGTGAAGCACTGAAGGCCCAGAGCAAAAATTGTTCATATCTTGGTAACCACAACGAATATAGGAGTTATATTTTAAGGGTACTTCAATATAGTTTTAGGCTTGCCAGAGAGAGAAAAAAACTAAAAAATATTTTGTTCTTTATTTATCACATTGGGTCGCTACGTATACTAAAAGGCACAGAGCTAGTCTTAGAAATGCCATAGAAATTGGGAACATAAACCCTTGAGATAACTAAAATCAATGAAATAATACTGTCAATGACATTACCGAATGTTAATTATCTGGTTTTAGTCATCATAATGGTGTTTATAATTAAAAACTTAAAAAAATAAAAAATGAAGCAAAAACAATCTTCTTTAAAGTGACTGAAAAATAATATTTGGGGCTAGTTCAGTCTCTTTTCATGGCCTTAATCATTAAATGGACCACTATAGTCTAGTAAAATCTCAAAAATTGCAAAAAAATCTTGCAAATGCAAAACGATCTTACTCGTTTTTTAGAAATTAGATTGTTTGAAGTATCTCAAATACTTTACTATCTTTTAAATCTGTAACATAAGAACTGTGTAAACCTAGACCTAGAAGAAAAATGACGAAAAATATTTTAAATATACGAAAAAAGGTCAGTAATAAATAAGAAAAAAATAAAATAACAAACTCTATAAATGCCTAGCGTACTAGTATTAGTACGAAATAAATGTCACTAAAAAAACATACTGTTATTCACGAAATTACGGTAAAATAATTGTGTTCACTCTAAATTCGGCCCTTTACCTTGAAAAAGAAACAAAATCTCGTTAATTTAACATAAAGATTTCATAGATTTCTATAAGTTAAACTAACCACCTTTCGTTTTACGCACCATCACCTCGACGTTTAATGACAGTAGACCGAAGTAAAACTTCCCCGCTCCTTGAAAGCAGTGCTGCCACAATGCCAAATATATCCAGAGACTAAACGTCAAGTAATACACGACGTAGCGTGTAATTCAAACGCGGTAGATGACGGGAAATATTTTGTTCTAGTACTATCACAGTGGGCCATTGCTCCAAGTCTCTGTTAAAATACTTGGGCTTTCACTGCAAACTGATTTTGTCCTAGTACTATCACTTTGAACCCCAAGAGGTTAGATACATCTATTATAGGCTTGATTATAAAATGTATTATATCACTAGACAATTATCATTAGACAATTATCACTAGACAATTTTTACACCAATCACCTAGTCCCAAAGCCAAAGTAGGCAATTTAATGCCTGTGTTATGGGTACTAGACAACGGATAAACTTACTTATATACAAATATAACATCCAAGACTCGAAAGCAAACATCCATATTCATCATACAAACATCTGCTACGACCGGGGATCGAACCCGGGACCTTAAGCTTCACAGTCAGGTTCTCTAACCGCTGGGCTATCCGGCCGTCAAAATGATTGCCGCCGTATTGAACTAAGATTTCAATGCATGATTGTTCTACATAGAGGATAGAACCTTTAGAGAAACAATGTTCGCAACCCCGGTCCGCAAATAGTTTGTTGATTTCAACATACTAAATGTCACCGTCACTGTCACAGAAACTGTACAGAGCCAATAACCGTAGAGAAAAAGGCACTAGCGTTACGCGCGATCTTGGACCGGCCAATAAGAGCACAGCGATCACTTCAATTGTTTTGCGGAATAATTTCCGAACAACCAAGATGACATTAGTACTCTATAGGTTCTATCCTCAATGTTGTTCTATAATTATTTTGACACATCATGTTGTCATTTGTCGCTCGCTTATGAAATTGGTGAAATATTACAAAACCATTAACGTTGTACTCACAAGTTGCCCGTTGTTGTTGAAACTAGAGAATTCAGACACCAAGATGAACTTGATTAGATCTAGATCTTTCACAATCAAGCCTGGCGCGTTCATTGCATAATATCCGACTAGAGGTGCATCAGGAAACTCTCTGCAATCAAGTATTATCCTACTCAGTGTGAAAACAAATATTATTATATCTTCGAAATATTTAACTTTGTTAAAATTTATCCAAAATATTTTACAAGGAAAAGCCAGACGTGTCGCTGTGATACTCGATACCCACCAGTCGTTTAATTTACCCAAAAAAAAAATACAAACTTGTATGGTAGAAACTGCTTTCCAATGGCCATACATATTTTCAACAAACTGCTAAAAGATATTGTGGAGTTACCGCCAAATTTAAACTTAAACTATTTCAATGGCTTAAAGAAAAAACCTTCTACTCAATTAAGGAGTACTTGAATCACAGTTAAATATTTAGGAGTAAAATATTTATAAATAATTTATTCAAGACATTTGGATGCCAACGTATCTGGTTAGACATGTCACTGAACAACGCAATCAATAATATCTGTAAGACCACTGTGTATTACCGTGTCTAGAGCAAATAAATATATTTCATTTCGTTTCAGCATTTTGTGGGCAGACTGGGAAGTAATAAGCAAAACAGAACAAGTTTAATAGCTTCACTCAACAGAACAGACATAACCTGGTCAAGTTAGACATAAAAATAGTGATCAAATACAGAAAATTCCGACAAAGCCAAAAATCTCCTTTTAAACCTTAGTTTTACCATAAAGAATAAAGTGTCAAAAGTCCCCATTGATCCCATGTGAGCTAAGGCTAATATTAAGTAGGATTTTGAGATCAACAACATTGCTTTGAGGTACTTTTTGAAAAAACTTACCGTTTTTGAGAAAAATAAAAAAAACCTAAAATTTTGACATTGGAGCTCGAATTTAGCTCACATGGGATCAACTTTTCCTAGTCCCCAACATTTCACACTTTATTCTTTATGGTAAAACTAAAGTTTCTACGTAGATTTGGCTTTGTCGGAATTTTCTGTATTTGAATTGTCTAACTTTACCAGGTTCCAAGTGAAAAACGCATTTAGTAAGATGTCTGAATCAAAAATAAAACAAATAGATACTTACTTGTACATATCGGTGTATACGTCGTTTATATGTTTTGTCAAAAACATAATAGGTCTGAAATGACCAAAGAACCATTCACACCCGGAAGCTGTTGGCACACCCTTTTTATCCCAATAATCAAACTTACAACTTTTCGCCAAATAAACCAACAAAGCAATTACCCCAAGTATTAAATATAACCACATATTGAAACAGTGCGAAGGACTGCGCAGTATGAACCTGTGACAAGTACTGAGTTAAATTAAATGATTGACTCTGCGATGAAAAATGAACTAAATTGATTTATGAGTTCCTAGTGATGTCTGCTGGGAGTGTTCCTGGTATGGGGCCGTCCATTAATCACGCGAGGCTCGAAAGGGGGACGGGGTCAGTAAAAAAATCACGAAATATCACACGGGGGGAGGGGGGGTCTAGTAATATATCATGTGTATTTATTTGTTCGGCGATTTTTTCGCGATACTGAACCGAAAAGTGGTGTTATGTGTATTTAATTTTTCGTCAAAATTCGAAAACGGCTTGCAGCAGCTAACACGACTTTCATTTATATAGATAGATTTCTCAAAAATAAGATTTTTTGTAGTTACTAAAAAAATACACGTGATGTAGGGTAGGGGGGGGGGTTGTCATGAACCTCACCAAATATCACCAAGGGGGAGGGAGGGGTTCAAAAATGCCAAAAAAAACATCACATGATTAATGGACGGCCCCTATGTGTTTAAAGGTAAATCGACTTTTATCAGAACCTTTATTTATTTATTTATTTATCTATTTATTTATTTACTGAGGTCTCAATTAGCTTCAACACTTAAGTTATTTTCATTTATGTGGTATCTACAACACAAGCTCTCTTATGCTGAGGTGAGGCCACTATTAAGTATATTAGTACTCTCAGTCTATATATGGCCCTTGCCGCTTGGCACTTCCAAATTGATATTGAAATTAATTTTAACCGCAAGTCATGCTGATGGTCTTGTTAAAGTATCGACCAAGTTGTTAATGGACCGTGATTTGGCCAATCAACAATACACCATCGATCGATAGGATCCAAAGAATGCCTATAATTCAGCAAATCTAAAAAAAAAAATATTAAAATCATTAAAAACATTAAAATCTAAAATTTTAGCTTTAAATGTTAAGTGGAAGAATGTCACAACATTTTTGTTTATTTAATAAAAATATCCAAGAACTGTAAAATGATCCATTTTATTAAACGGCGATTATAGCCACAGTTTTTCTATATAACGTGTGCTCTGCCTACCCCATTTGAGCATTAAGAAGTGATATATTGTTGTATATAACGGCGCGTTAAGAAATTAATTACGATAAAGTTCAGATTGAATCAGATTGTCTGCCGAATTTATTGTTCGAACAGAATTATGTAATGTTTGCATAATCGAGGAGATGCTATTTACTTCTTATGTTACATTTAGTAGGTTAATTTTATTAGAGCGAGTGGTAACACTCGAACGGGGTCGCAGATTGAAATAAGAGGGTAGGTCATTCAGAGTTGAACGGCCGAAGAGATACCAATCTGCAAACCCGTTGGCTCTGACTTTCTATCACTTTTAATTTAAGTAATCCATGTAAACTTACTGTCGATCGTTGCTTAGTTAAAACAAGTGTTACGTAGTCTATTCAACAAAAAGATTATTTACTTCCCTGCCGATCATGTCGGCGGATTAACCACTCGGAACTCCGACATATATTATATTGTCTTACAAAAGAAGTCTAATTAGAAAACGAAAAGTTAAATAAATTAAAGGCTTCTTATGTATACTACTTGTTTTTCTAGCGATCCTAGCAAAATCCATCGCCCAGTAGTAATTTTTTTTCCACAAATGCCACCAACCTGTTATTACTCCATATAAAAATGTACTCACAATTATGTTGCTTTGGTTGAAAGTAGAGAATTCAGACATTAAGACGAACTTGAGTAGATTCAGATCTTTCAAAATCAAACCTGGTGCGTTCATTGCATAATATCCGACTAGAGGTGCATCAGGGAACTCTCTGAAACCAGCTCAGTGTGTAATAATCTAATGGTTGAAAATAAAAAAAATAAAAAAATGAGCCGACTGTAAATAATCATAATGAAACAAAACAGAACAGCCTTAAAAGCTTCAGGTCAATATTACTGAAATTCTCTTATTTGTATCAACTGAAGAAATATTTAATCATTGAAAAAGCCGCCTGAAGCTGTTAATTGAGTAATGAAATATGTATAAGGTCAGGTGGGGGAAGAGAAACGCAGGAGTAAGAGGCACTACAGACCATAACTCGTACGACTGCGTTTCTCTTCCCCCACCTGACCTTATAAACTTAAACATGTCGCTCTATACTTCGCTAATATGTTTTTTCAAAAACATAACAGGTCTCAAATGACCAAAGAACCATTTACACCCGGACGCTGTAGGTACACCTTTTTTGTCCCAATAATCAAATTTACAACCTTTTGCCAAATAAACCACCAAAGCAATTACCGCGAGTATTAACCCTTAACCACCTACGTGCGGTCTCACAGACAATAGATTACTCAAAATTGTCAATAACTAAACGCGAGTATGTCGCACACGCGTCTGTGTCCTTATACCTTTGCTGGCCACTCCCGCAGTACCGACCGTGCCGTCGACTCGTTCAGACGTATGCTCATTTTGATTTGGTGAGTTAAAAAACATCATCGGCGGTCTGTGAGACCGCATGTAGGTGGTTACTGTATTTTTTAACAGTCTCGGAGACGTCTCGGAGACCGCTCGTAGGTGATTATGTCATTTTTTTCACCCACATAATTTTGTTTATTTTTGTGAATCATGTAGAAAAATGGTTGCTACAGGAGGTATCAGATGACAAAAATATGTCAGACGAAGATTGTAGTGACGTGGAACCGATTCAGTGGGGTATGTTGTAAAAAATATGCTGCAACTGCCTTGAAAAATTGTGGATCTTTGGGAATTGCAATTATGTAGAATTTGACGATAAGTGCTCCATTTTTTTATTTAATTTTGTAGTTGAACTCCTTATTTTATAGAAATGAATAAAAAAAGGTTGGTTTTTTGAATTCCTATATCTATCAGGTCTTTTAATGTAAACAGAGTCGATTTTTGTGTTTAATCTACCAGTCTTGAAACATTATGCCATATCTCAAGATTTTATTATAGTTTATGTTATTTGAAGTTCTAAAATAAAAGTCTAAAGCATAAACGAGTATTTTACTCGTTGAAATGCTATCTTGATATTACAGATCCCGAATTTGAGATGATTATTCACGAGCGGTCTCTAGGACCGCACGTAGGTTGTTATTTTACAGAAATTGGACGTAGGTGGTTAAGGGTTAAATATAACTATTACTCCATGTGGTGATGGGTTTAGAATAACACCTCTCCTTTTCTTCCGTGGATGTTGTAAGAGGCGACTAAGGACATAGGTTAAGGTATATTTTAGGCGACAGGCTAGAAACCTGTCACTATTGTACCTGCCACCTCAAAACCTAAAAAATATTATGCTAGAAGTGGCTACAAAATAGTCATCGATTTGTCTATGTAGCGTTTTGTATGTATGTATTAAAAATTGATTGTATGTATGTATGTATTAAATATAACCACATACAGGGTGATAATGGAATCCGTAACGAAATTTTACATACCTGTTTGTTAGTAAAACTTAAAAATATAATTTGAGTAGTTTCTCATTTTGTTTTGTAATTAAGAAGTTACGTATCATCAAAGTTTTCCTAAAAAGTACTAACATTATGGACACCGCGCGGGCTAGTAAATACAAGCGCGTTGGGCGTCGTCTACCGCACTCGCGACTCGTAGGTACCTACTTAGTAAAATAAAATTAGGTTTGCATAAATTCGGCATTCGGGCGTAGTTAAAAAATTGGAATCAACTTATGTACAATAATAATAAAAAATCAACTCTATCCTACTAATCTAAACTAAGCGTACCTTAATAAGTGTTCAAAATGGGGTCCATTTTTCTCCAAACAGAATCTTGCACGTTTCAAAGCGTTCTCATTCACTCTCCTTAGCACTTCAGTGTCACTTTTCACTTCAAAAAATGCACTCACAATCTTGTCTTTCAGATTCTGTACATTTTGTGGTTCGTTCATGTACACACGGCGCTTGATTTCGCCCCAAAGATAAAAATCACAAGGGGTTAGGTCAGGTGACCTAGCAGGCCAGGCCACAGATCCACCGCGTCCTATCCACCGGTCACCGTACACATTGTTTAAATGCTCGCGTACAACGCGAGCGTAACGGGGGGAGCACCATCTTGTTGGTAAAACATACCACTTAAATACGAAATCGGCACATCCTCTAAAAACTCAGAGTCCCTGAGCCCGGAGTCTAGGTACACTTTCATCCCGATACCGTCTACGGGCAGCCTCCAAATTTTCGCCACTTTCGGTTCGCACCGTTTCATAGTACTCGCGATTTGAAAATTCTGACGACATTGTAACTCGCACACTTCGCGCTTACGTATCGTACTCGTACGAACGGGGTGATTAGCTCGCGTCGACTGCCCGCTTAAGATTTCATTTTTTATTTAGGGTAGGTATGCCCACGATTGTGGCAAATGTAAAACTACCGTCCACTAAACAGTTAAGCCGGGGATACACATGCTGAGTAAATTAGCTGGTATGAAAGTTACTGGCATGTACGAGTAACTGGCACACTGCGGATACATTTGCAAGTAACACTGGCATGCAAATGTGCCCCTGCATGCCAGTATTACCATCGCTGCATGAGAGTATTTTGTACCTAAAACATGGATAAAAATCGAAGTTGGGAAGAATTGGGGATACTCACATGTGAAAAGCCATCCCGGCAATAACCAAATTGGAAACTAAGAAACACAACAATTGGAACACTAAGATTTTTAGCTACAGGTGATTCATTTGTACTGTCTACTGGTATGCCCGTAGCTGTAGTTCACACGTGCCGAATTAGCTGCCCCCTGCGGCCCCTCTTTTAGCGGGCATGCAAGGAAATCAAATGTTGCGTCAGCTACTTGCAACTAGCTAGCTTCCAGTTACAGGCATGTCAGTTAGTGATAAACATGACTGTACTTGCAAGGAGTTGGTATGCTAGTGTGCAAACTACGGGCATGTGTATCCCCGGCTTTACATGTACCGCGCTTTGACTGGTCCCATCTGGTCATTCGCACGACACGCCTTCAATTTTAGCCCTTAGCGCGCCGCGGTTTGTAGTATGCCCACGATCAATATTTTTTTGGGAATTTCCCGATGAAAAAAAAAGAAAAAAAGTGCTTTTTTTATTTTACCATTGTATTGTGTTAATGATTCTGAGTATCAGGAATTTTTTTCGTTACGGATTTCATTTTCACCCTGTATTGAAACTGTTCAATGGACTGCGCGGTATGAACTAGTGGCAAGTGCTGAGTTAATTTAAATTATTGACTCTGCGTTGAAAAATAAAGTAAGTTGATTCATGGCTTCCTACTGATGTTCTTGCAGGGAGATGTCTTGGTATATCAAAATATAGATCGAATTTTATCGAAACAGTGGTCTCTCTATTACCTTCAGCATTTAATGTTTTCCCATTTTTCTTGTATCTATAACACAAGCTCTCTCGTGTCGAGAAGATTGTCATTAGTGGAAAAAAGTTTCGGTCCCAATATATTCACAGTGCTATTATGGCCCTTGAAACTTCCAAAATAAAATTAATTTGAAATGCAAGTCATGCTGAGATGCTCGTGTTAAAATATCACCCAAGCTGTTAATTGGCCCTAATTTGGTGAATGGAGACCAATTGAGCTGAATAATGAAGACACAATCATAGCATCGATAGGAAACGGTACAAGAAGATCCGACAAAGACTAAAAAATCCGTTCTCTAAAGAGAGGTTGGGCAGGCCACGATACAAGAAGTAACAACCGGTTGGAAAAAAAGTTGTTGATAGTTCTGGAAGGCTTCCCAAAAGATAAAGTTGATCATCCGGTTAAAGTCGCAGGTATTGGAAGGAATGCAAATGGCCGATTAGAATTTATTGTAGCTTTCTTTGAGGGAGGCCTTTATTTGCTTTCCGGCTGATGTTAATGATGATGATGAGGAAAATGATGATGTTGATGATGATGATTATAATGATGCTCGGCTTATGAAGAATAAGAATAAGAAGTCCTTGATGATGATGTTGAAGCACTCACAAACTGTTATTGCTTATTTAAAAATAGTAAAGCCCTGTGCTCGAGATTAGTCAAAGAAATTAC
The DNA here is from genome assembly GCA_005406045.1 of Adoxophyes honmai. Classification (NCBI taxonomy): domain Eukaryota; kingdom Metazoa; phylum Arthropoda; class Insecta; order Lepidoptera; family Tortricidae; genus Adoxophyes; species Adoxophyes honmai. Next base: position 27,251 of record BHDV01003789.1, on the reverse strand, counting down.
GAATATTATGATTGGACTTTGAAACTAAGAAATAACGTACAGTCGAGTTCATAAATATATGAACAGACAAACGCCAAATATGTAAAGTTTTTCACCTTATTGTCAATGTCATAAAGGTGTACAGATATTTTTGAACCCTCAGTTTTGCTCATATATTAATGAACTCGATTGTACCTTGAGTAAGATAAGTAAGATAATGAATAAGATAACGGATACGTAATAGTTGCGTGAACCGCAGCTTCGCACCCGCCTCTAACTCCAAAACCGATTTGTTTAACTTTACATTTTTCTGTGAGGCAGGTACGAAACGCGCGGCAGCATATTTTTGAAACTAAGCGCCGTAGAGTACTTCCCACAGTTATAGGGCGAATACCTCCATCTTTTTCTTTCAAGGCACTTAAATTTGCACCGTACAATACAGGGGCTATGTCAGTGCAGATATTTCCCGACAACATTAAATTTACCAAAGCGGTCAGCTCTTTAAGCAGGGATTCCCCAACGTCACCAAGTATAGGGTTGGTCAGATCTTTCAGATGTTGAGGAGTAATGCCATCCAAGCCACCAGCAGAGCCGTTGGGAAAGGAACGGAGGAAAGGAAGGGTGGCGGTTTCAGAAACCTGGAGTGATCCCTGTGTTGCGGAAGGTGCCGGCGGGAGTTGAAGGGAGGCGGATGCAGCAGGGTGTTTTTCTCTGAGGGTAGCAAGCACTGAAGGAGAATTTAAGGCCAAGGTATCACTTGAAAAAAGTTGATTAGCAGCACCTTTCACATTACCTTCAGACACTTTATTTTCGATGAGCTTTATTTTATTACCAGGACGGTTATTACATGGTAAAATGGAGTTATTTGCCGAGTAAGACTGAAATGAAGGGTTAAGGACGTTTTGTTTTATTAAATTAGTGAGAGTAGTTTTCATGGCGGTTGAGTCTTTGACAGTTGGCTTTTGTAGGTAATAAGTATAATAACTCGGGGAAAAATTATGAGCACTGCACAATTAATATATTTACACACCTTTTAAATTTGAACAGCGTGTTAGATAATGTTATATTTTTTTGTATTTGCTATGAATATTTGTATTTAAATTTATTTATAATGAAAAAATGCTTACATACCACAAATAAATCACGCGCCATTGTAAATTGCAAGAATTTTATACATCTGTGCTGTCTGTTTTTTACGTATACTGTGATCAGAATGGCACATAAAGCTAAAAAGAATATCGCGGATATTTTCACTATGCCTCATGTTTTAAATAAAATTTTGACAACCAAGATAGATAGATAGATAGATAGATTTTTATTTCCTTTTTAAAATCACATTACATTTTAAATGTCAAAATATAATTAATTCACAAAAGGATCGTCATATAAGTAAATAAGAATAATAAATTAAAAAAAAAGTTCACAATTAGATGTAAAATGTCAAAATAAAAATAAAAGAAAAATACAATTACACCAGAATGTAAATTCGAATGTCAATATAAAAATAATAATAAGAAAATACTTACAATGTCAATAATCATACAGTAAAATGTCAATAATAAAAAAGAAAAATAAAAGATTAAAAATTAAATATTAAAATGTCACGTTATCAGTAATTGATAAGCATTCAATAAATTCTTTTAAAGAATAAATCGACTTATCCAACAATAGTTTTTTCAGCTGGCAGCCAAACATTTTGTCCGAACTAACATTTCTTAGGTCGGCGGGTAGTTTTTCGTACAGCCGAGGACCTATGACGCGCGGGTTTTTATCAAGCAGCGCCAACCGCCGCGGCACCGCTTGCAGTCGCCCGGTCTGGCGGGTGATTCTCCCCGGGTTATTTATTCGCTTAAAAGAGTCAATATTGTAGCGAGTAAACAATAAAACGTCATTTATATATTGGGAATAATGAGTCATAATTTTAAATGTTTTAAACAAATCCCTACACGAATCCCGCGGTTTAACCCCCGCCAGTGTGCGCACAGCTCGCTTTTGGATCTTAAAAACCTTATCCGAGTTCGTCGAGTTTCCCCACAAAATGATGCCGTATGACAACAACGAGTGAAAGTGTGCGTAATAAACCTGGACTAGGGCTTTCTCGGAAACAAGTGGTTTTAGTTTCCTCAATGCGAAGACTGCACTGCATAGCCTTTCGCAAAGTTTTTCTACGTGTTGCTTCCAATTTAACCGATAGTCCATCGTAAAACCCAGAAATGCGCTCGAGTCACATAATGGCAGTGGAATGTTTATGTGTGGGGTTTCAATGTGATTTCTGGCAGAAAACAATATTACATTGGATTTAGTGCTATTCAGGATTAGACCGTTAGCCGAAAACCATCCATACAGCTGATTGTACACACTATTTATCCTATGCTCAAGTTGGTCGCACGCACATGCCCGCACTATAACTGTGGTATCATCCAAAAACAGCACAACCGGACCATCACGCACAGACGCTACAAGATCATTAATAAATAATGAAAAAAGGGTATTTCCCAAGGCAGACCCTTGAGGGATACCAATATCTAAATTTCCTGCTTGAGACTTGATCCTTCTTCCATCAATTTCAACAATTACCATCTGCTGCCTTCGTTCAAGAAAAGATGTAAACAATTGCAGGCCGATATCCTTTATTCCATAATGCCTTATCTTTTCCAATAACAGATTATGGTTAATTACATCAAACGCCTTAGAGAGGTCACAGAATATACCTGCTACTTTGTCTTTCTCATCTAACGCCGTTGTGATGCAATCATATGCTTTATATGCGGCTAGTGTGGTAGATTTACCTGTTCTGTACGCAAATTGTCTGTCAGTCAGTAAGTTATTGCTTTCTAGATGGTTCATCAGACTACTAGATAATATTGACTCAACTATTTTCGATATGTTTGGCACTATGGTAATTGGTCTATAGTTGTCCACCGAACATTTATCCCCTTTTCCTTTATATACAGGACATACTCGTGTCAGTTTTAAGACATCTGGATACATTCCTGATGTAAATACACTGTTTATTAGTTCCACTAGTAGACCTGAAATGACCGGCCAGATACACAGAAGTATGTTAAATGAGATATCGTATACGTCGAGAGTGCCGCGTGTCTTCATCATTTTCAGTAACACACGGTCGATGTGATCAAGTGTTACTGTAGGTAAAACAAAGTTTGGAATATCAACATCGTGAAGGAAATCTGATAAATAGTTAACAGAAGTACGTGTGCTAGTTTGTAGGGTGTGCTTGGAAGCTACCGAGAGAAAATGACGATTCAAGTGCTCGGGTACTCTGCTTGGGGGTATATCACCGGTCTTTTCATCTTTTAGTAATAAGGTGTGTGTTCCCGATTTTGATGATATTTCCTCATTGACTACGCGCCACATCTCTTTAGATGGGTTTTTCAAGCCTACACATAAATTGCCCACATTAAACTTACAGTATAACTTCACAAGTGACTGTTTAAAAAATGGTGTTTCAAGGCAGAATATTCTTGTGTTATCTTTTATGAATGAAAATTAAAAAAGTGTATTTAGTTCGTCATTTGGGTTAAAAAAAAATTAAGGCCGTATTTTATGGTATGACAAGCAATGTATATATTATAATAATATGATCGCTCCATAACTGTTGCTAATTTATCACTAAGTGTCTTAGTACTGCGAATTCTTTGGTACGGAGGGGATGTTCGTAATAAGACAGTTTATTAAGTAGCCCTTCAAGTGGCACCATGTTACGCGCATAAAGGCGATAAGTGGCGACTGTCCAGCTGCTGGAAAAAGGAAAAAAGTGCGGATGTGACTTTGTCCCTGAGCTGGACAAAGTGTATTACTCTATTTCAAAGGCAAAATTTTGTGCATTAATGTTATTAAACGCGAGCGTGTCTAAAAGTTTTAAAGATTTTATTGAATATGGTCACATTTAATGCTACAGAAACGTTCAGAATTCGCGCTCAAAATATTTTAATTACGCGTTGAAGTTTGAGTGAGCTGGTGATACCCGGTTGTGGTCGAGTTTTGTAAAGGTTTTGTTTAATAAAAATGTATGAGGAATGTTGTTTTGAACTCGTAGTCTTTTGAAGTTATACAGGGTGGCCCATCTAAAACGGTCAGTATGGGGAAGTCCGAAACTATACGAGATACGAAGATCTCTTCTTAGGAACCATGACATTGATTTTAAGAAAAAGAAAAACTGCATTCATACATTTAAAAAAAATGTGTACTCAGTCCGAGAATCAAACCCAGTTGTTTTGAAAAACAATTTTTTTTTCTATTCCTATTTAGATATTGATTGTGTAGGTCTTAAGCATTAAATATGTGCAAGAAATATGATTTCTAAAATGAATAAAATGCATTGTTTTTACATGCTTTAATTTATTTTAGTACGTGTTCAGTCAGAGTGATCACAGTTACAAAAGTAGTAGGTATTGAGAAAGGCGGTGGTCACTTCGAACACCTGTCTACTAAAATAAATCAAAGCATGTAGAAACAATGCATTTTCTTATTTTAGTAATCATGTTATACACACGTTATACGTGTGGTGCCGGGTTAGAATAGCACCTCCCCCTTTCTTCCCGTGGGTGTCGTAAGAGTCGACTCTGGGAAAGGGTTAGTGTATTGTGGGCGATGGGCTAGCAACCTGTCACTGCAATATCACGTTTAACCATCTGGTTACCCTGAAATTGCTAAACGTGGCACTGGATTTTTGAATTCATGTGCTCTGCCTACCCCTCTTGGGAATACAGGCGTGAGAATATGTATGTATGTATGTATGTATGTTATACACACAATATTTACTGCTTAAGACCCACACAATCGATATCTAAATAGAAACAGTTTTTTTTTTCATAACAACCGGGTTCGATTCCCGGACTGAGTACACATTTTTTTTAAATGTATGAATGCAGTTTTTCTTTTTATCAAAATCGATGTTATGGATCCTAAGAAGAGATCTTCGTATCTCGTATAGTTTCGGACTTCCCCGTACTGACCGTTTTAGATGGGCCATCCTGTATATTATATTTTTGTAAACAAGCCGAAATTTACTTTAAAAAAACAGTTTTATGTAAAAGTTATGAACGTTTTTATAGAGACAAGGTAAATTTTCTGTACCCATTATTTTGGATATAGTTTGTAAATAGATTTTACACTAATAATTTTCTTGCATGGTAGAAATCTTTTAGCTTATTTCATGGTTGTTTCAAAAACATAGCTTGTAATAATGGTTTTCATACAAAAATATACCAAAATTATGCTTTTTATAAAAAATGGGTTCTGAGGTAAACAGACAGCTAGAGGCTCTGCCACATCCGCCAAATATTTCAAAATGGCCCTGCCACTTAAGCACTATTTGGTTTTGTCCAGGAGCTGGAATTTTCCACTTGAAGGGGTATTATAGTATACACAAAAAAAACCATCGATATAAATTTGTTCTTAACAGCTAACCTCGACTTCCATATTCGATTATTAGCACGATAGTTTTTGCACGACAAATTATAAATGCCAATTTTTTATGGTTTTCGTACTTTCCAAGAAATGAAATAATTTGTAATAATAGATAGATAGATAGATAGATTCATTTATTTCATTTTGAAAAAACACATTGTACCTAATTTTCATGTCAGTTACAAGTAATTCACAAAAGGATCGTCAAATTGTAAACAAAAGTTAATAGATAATAAAAATAGGCACAAATTTGCAATAATAAAACATATGTCAAGAATTCAATTCAATTTAAAATAAAAAATAAAAATAAAATGTCATTTTAAATACAATTTTGTCAAAATAAAATCTGATCACTAAATGTGAAATAAGTCATAGTCATACAAAAGGTATAAAAAAGTAATGATAATAATATTAATAAAACAGTCAAAATAAAAAGATGGAATCAAAAGTTATGTCATATTAAATGAATTCACAACAGGATCATCAAAATGTAAAAAATAGGTTCATATAAAAAATAGTAAATAAAATAACACATGTCAGTTTTCGATTACTGTAAGTAATCTTTAACAGAATAAAGGGATTTATCCAAGAGAAGTTTTCTAAGTCGGCGACCAAATACCTTGTCGGAGCATTCATTTTTTAAATCGAAATAAGAAACAAAACGAGTGAAAATAAACAATTATGTATTTATTTGATATTTTCATTTTAGTTTTTCAAACACAACCCAAGCGCCGTCTTTAGGTTTTATAGTCGTTGGTGCCGCTGGATCATATTCGAGAGGATCTTGAGTTTTCGGGGATGGTTTTAATTGGAAATTGTCTATTATCTTCAAAAGTGCTATTTTTATTTGCAATGTCGCTATCCGCCAACCTAAAACAAGTATATAAATAACTAGCTTTTGCCCGCGGCTTCGCACGCGTTAAATTCGGGCTAACACAGAAGAGATTTCGAAATTATTAGTAGGAAGCGCCCGCCAGAATAACCAGCAGATAGTAGATTTTTTCCTACTTTCTCGACACTTGTTGTCATATTTTGAAAAATTCAAACAAAATCTTTATAAATTGTAGCCTATGTGCTATTCTGATGTATAAGCTACATTACTGTAAAGTTTAATTAAAATCCATTCAGTAGTTTTTGCGTGAAGGAGTAACAAACATCCATCCATCCATACTCACAAACTTTCACGTTTATAATATTAGTAAGATTATTTGACGGCTCTTGCGGTAGTTTTTGGTTGAAATAAAAGAAAATTTCTTACCCATGCACATTTTTGGTCCTTCACCAAAAGGCATATATGAAAACTTTGGTCTCTTGGCAATTTCTTCTTCAGAAAACCTCTCCGGATCAAAAGTTTCTGGGTTATGGTAGTATTTAGGGTCCATGTGGATGCTGCAGGTTGGGATCGTGATAGAAGTCCCTTTGGTAATCTTTAATGGCTTCGAATTTGGCACTGGCAGGTAACAGTCTTGTGTACACTCTCTAGTTGCCATGAGGCTATGCATCCGAAAGGATTCTAAAAAAAGGAGGTGATTAATTGTCTTGTATTTCTTATGGCGCTGCCTTTCACTTATGTATCTTTTAGCTTTTTGTGAGCTGGTGTGAGGGATCCGGACGTTAGTGATTCTAGACAAAAAAGTTATTAGTCTCTCGCTTGTCGCTCGCCGTACTGCTTTTTTACGCTGTATCTTTTTGGAACAACCTTTAATTTCTTTAACCTTTTGACCGCCAAAGACGCCATATCACGTCATCGCAAGTCAGTGCCCGTGACGCCACGACGTTAAATGGTGCGTCGAAGTTATTGCGAAATAACTGAAATATAAAACGCTGCTACATTTTTTCTAGGTTTACTTTATTTATAGGTAGTGTAAGTTATTTTATACCTAATTTAAATAAAATAATACAGCACCATTCGAAAAAAAACAAGCATTATCTAAGGGCCGACTCACGTCTTTGGCGTTAGGAGCACAGCGTTTCACTCCGCGCCTTGGCGGTCAAAAGGTTAAAAGTAAAACTTGGCAAACGTATTTCTTAAGACAAGAACTATTTATCACTTATCAAAGTAAGGAACCATTTTGGTTTACTCCCGTCTTGTCTTCAACGGTTGACGATAAAAATCCAAAACGCTTAAAAAACACTACGGCGTAAAAGGTATAGAAAATTTTACAACAGTAGCTAAACCAACGACAGTTCAAGTTGACTAGATAGGCAGAAACATCGATCAAAACGTTAAGCAAAGTTGTTCGGTTTGAATCATAGAGGATAGAACCTATAGAGAAACAATGTTCGCAACCCCGGTCCGCAAATAGTTTGTTGATTTCAACATACTAAACGTCACCGGCATTGTCACAGAAACTGTACAGAGCCAATAACCATAGAGAAAAAGGCACTAGCGTTACGCGCGATCTTGGACCGGCCAATAAGAGCACAGCGATCACTTCAATTGTTTTGCGGAATAATTTCCGAACAACCAAGATGACATTAGTACTCTATAGGTTCTATCCTCAATGGTTTGAATAAATTAAGTAGTGTATGTAGTGAAGAGCCATTGTTATGTCGGGATAGAATGACGCCTCTCCGTTTCTTCCGTGGATGTCGTAAAAGGCGACTGGAAATAGGTTTAGGTAATGTTTTAGGCGACAGACTAGAAACTATTCTACCTCTTCCATCTTTGCAAACCTTAAACTACGCTAGAAGTGGCTGCGAGGCGTGATTATAGTCATAATCATGGTTTTGTCTATGTCAAGTTTCTTGTGCTCTGCCTACCCCATTTGGGAACACAGGGGTGATTGTATTTATGTACGTAAATAATCTTAATATGCTACGTGTATTACCGCTGTAGACCATTTCGAGATATTTGGCGTTTTCGATATCCTCTAATGTTAGCTTCTCGAAATTGTTCAAATTCGTTTGTTTTATCTCCTCTCTTATTTTTTCTTGAATTTCTGGATGTTTTGAAAGCTGAAAGATTTTAGTGCAGTGTAAATTTAATTATCTATTTGCTAGAAATGATAACTAATGAAGTCATGAGCAAAACATCCCTGGCACTATTAAATTTCGTTTAAAGCGTATCACACACTAAGCAGATACGATAAGATACCTGTATCTGAACGGATATCTGTCAATATTGCTCCTTATACAATTCTATGAGCTAACACACACTGCGCAGATAACTTATGTTTTGCTCTCAAGTATCTGTTGGCACTGACATATAGAAAGGATGGCATTTATACGCAGATACAATATTATCGTATCTGCTTAGATTAAGGGTTTTTTCAAAATTCTAAATTTTTCAAAATTCAAAACTTTATGCAAATAGGCTCCTAAGAGCACTTTTACACGTCTTTTTTTTTTGAGTTTACCAGCGCTTCGGAAAGACCATCATTGCCAAGAAGAATGCGCCGCAAGAAACTTGGCAGAAAGTCATTTTTTCAAAACAAAGAAAAATAATTACAAAATAAATTAATTAATTATAAACAAAAGTTACCAATAATCAAAATAAATTTAAGGCAAAAAAATGGTTATTTTTTTACAAAAAAAAAAACAATTATAGTGTACCTACTAAATATGTGGAGGCAGGATATTTAAGTACAAGCCAGTATCATTGATCCAAGGGCCAAGGCAACGCGCTGACGCAGTTTTCGGTTCAAAGTTAGCCAAAAGAGGGATAATAGAAGCAAGTTATTAGTGTTTCACCTATTTATTGTCTCACGACATAAATATTCACAGTATTCCCCTATGGTGATGGATACAGTTTCTTTCGGGTATTTTTAATTTTTCGAAACAACAAAAAGAGGACAAACGAAAAAGTAACTATATCTAAAATTAAATGTATATCTTTATAAAGATAAAAAAATCTCCCCGATCACTGCCAATAGGTATGGTAGTATTGCCACATTGTATGGGAATGCTGATTCGCTGGGTGAAATAATGGCCATCTCTTTGGTCACGAAAAGCGTGTATGAGGCGCGCCGAAAGTTCCTTGAATATTCTCTCTTAGATAAATACTTACTCTGTACAAAATTAAAGACATCATGTTTCTCGATGTATCGTACAAGTCTACTATTATAGTAAACAGATGACCACAGATGTATTCGTCTGTGATAACTGCAAATGACAAAAGTAATTAATGTGTAATGCTTGAGTAGGTATGTTTAATGAAATGAGCCGCGAGGCGAATTTCGTAAAGAAAACCGTAATCCTTAATGCCTTATTAAAATGTGTAATTATTTCGTAATTATTATGTATTGTATCGAAGATACGAACCTCCTTCAGTGTCACCATTCTTCAAAGCCATCAGGACTTGTAAAACGTCGTTTCGTTTCTCGCCGGACGTTGTTCGTTCTGTGATTATTTTTGATACTAATGAGATCATCACTTCTTCCAATTTTGGTAACGTGAATCTGAAAAACGTTTATTTCACATCTCAACCCTTGAAATAACGTGACATTTGAAGTAGAATTAATGAATTTAATGTCAACCGCATGCTCCAACAGCAAACGTCGACACGTCGATGTAACGTTACATAACGTTAGTTAGTTATTACGTGACGTCAGTACCACACCATGAGTTTATAATGAGCGTACACAGGTGAATATTTCGGAGTTTAAACCGCCGTTATTCTTAAGACTTTTATACCGGATTTCTTGTTTTTTTTTTTTGTAAAAATTGATAAAGTCGGTGCGTCATAATCATACCTAATTCTAGAGTGTGTATAATGCCATATTCATTGGAATGTCAATGGCATACTTATTCCTAAAAAAAATCTGGTATCCTAGCGTCGGTCTTACGGGTGTAAAGTCACCATACGCCTGCTAATAGTGAGTACCTAAGGTGACTGCACGCACTAGGTAAATAAATAAATAACAAGAAATACAATGTTTAATTTACTTTCCCTACAAATAACTTACCGGGCGGGGAAAAGTGCCCTAATAACCGGTATCTGCTGGAGGAAGAATTTTGTATTGGTTTTGATACTTATGTTAAGCCTGATGTTTCGAGTGAGGAGGGAAAACAGAGAGTCTTCGTTTTTGAAAGTATTATTCTTAACACCAAATATAACGTTCGCAATTACATCTGTTGTAAACTTGGTTGCTATCTGAAAACAAAATGGAATTGATTAGTGAAACTATAAAAAATGCATTGTTATAATAGGTACACTCTGTGCCCCCACTTTGCTATCCAGGCAATTTCGGTGTTTTGAACGCGCATCACTACTACTATTTAGTATTATCATAACTACCTCATTTTTATTTCGCTAAAAATAGTAAGACAAACGTAACTTTCATTCATGAAATACCAGAGAATACTTGAGCATCTTTCCTGTTTTTTCTCGATGTCGATCGTTAATGTAATTTGTTACTTCATACTAAGATGAATGAGTTGATACGAAAAATTAACATAAAACATTATCGTTTAACTTAATTGTTAAACCACAATATTATTGCCACAAGGAAATAAAACCGCTTAAAATTTCCTAATAAACTCATAAATTTTCAAAATTTTATTTACACTTTCCTATTAAATTACACCTCAATACAATATTAACCGCGTCGTTGTTATTTAGATCACTTCAAATATTTTACCTACTAAATTTATTGGCATTACCTTCCAGATGGCAGCATTACCACCTTAGTAAATTTGCAATTCATTATTTTATTAGTAATCGTGCATGTTAACATTGCTAAACGATTCATAATTATGTCTTGTTTGAAAATACTTCCCAGTTCTTAAAAATTTGAAATTTAAAAAACTCTCGTATTCATGCTGGGATTCGAACCTTCATGTCCTGCGTCGAAGTCAAACCACCGGACCACTCGGCCAAACGATGTTTACATTAGCTAATGAAATTTACTATTGGTTGATGCAAATTGACGTCACGAAGCCGATGGCCGGTTTCACACTGACCGAGCCGATCCAACTACCCGCTATTACATTTATTTATTAGTTAATGTTCTACCGTCTACTTTTTTATGTTTTTCATTATCGCTTTCGAAACAATCACTGCATCGTTACGCAAAACGATTTATTTTTCAATAAATTTACTTAACAGCTGTTTAACTTATGAAGGCAAAAATAATCGTGTTACATGAGAATTGTTACTCGAGAAACGCGTCTATTGGTGAAATAGCTTGTCAACTGAATTTGATGGTAAGTTAAAATATCAAACAAGACCAGTTAAGTTTGTAATAATCGTATTTGTCCTTGTGATAATTCTGACTCAATATTATATTCTTTTACAGAAAATATACATCAGACATTGAGTGAAACAGTATCGGGACACTGGTGACGTAAAATGGAAGCAAGAAGCAACCAAGGTGGTTTAACTTAGCGACCGGAAAAGAAAATCGTTCGTTCGTTTGTTTGCTGAATAATATTTGAATTTTAGTTGGTGTATTAACATTATTATACACAATGACGAAAAGTCGTTTGTCTGACAAAGATGACCGCAAACTATTATGGTGTGAACTAGGAGTGCAGTGTAAATAGAGTGTGTTTGTGTGTTTCCAACTAGACTAGACCCAGTGGAAGAATAACCTTAAGCTGGGTCTACGCTAGGCGAGCCGAGCACGAGCCGAACACAATTTCGTTTCATGTGGACCGAATTACAAGCCTCGAATGAGCCGTCTTTATAGGGAGTTTTGCGCTCGGCTCGTATTCGGTTCGTGCTCGGCTCGCCTAGCGTAGACTCAGCTTTAGCTTATTGAGATGAATGTCGGCGATGGGGCTAAGAGAAATTATAATTAAACAATATAAGGCTAATTTTTGAATTCATGTGCTCTGCCTACCCCTCTTGGGAATACAAGCGTGAGAATATGTGTATGTGTATAATAAGGCTAACTGCGCACCACGATTTTTTATTGTGCGATAATTTTGTCGCAGAAATGCAACCTAAGGGTTTACGTGTCAGCGCGCGCACATATTATGATGAAAAAATCACTATGGACAATGCTATTTTAAAATCGTGTCGCAAAAAATTTGTCGTAGTGCGCAGTTAGCCTAATAGTATTGAAACTGAAGAGCTAAGGTTATTGTCTGCTTGCGAAAGGTTTTTTTTTGTAAATATTTAAGTAAGATAGCTAAGTGATGGTATTGTTTTTAGATGAAACTATGAATGTTTCTGTCTAAATATTTACATGTTGATTCACTGTGTGGCTATCTGCTTTTATATTAATAAGTTAATCATAACTAGCAATTTTGTGAAATACTGACTTGCCTTACATATGCGGTGCGGTTTGTTTACATTTTTTGTTAGAATATGTGTTAAACAAAAATGGTATTTTTTTGTGAAGAAAATAAATTTTTCAATAATTTTGTTCTTTTTTCATTAACCCTAATTCTATATTGAAATATGAAAAAAACATTTATAGCAATAAAATAACCAATCAAAACTAAAAAAACAATAAGAAAACAAAAACAAAAAGTGGCTAAATCATTCGGGCGCGAACCTTAGACCTCGGAGTAGTTGTATAGCATCCTTGACCATTGGACCAGCCGGCAAGTTACAAAACTTTACGAAAATGAGCATGTTATTGTTGGACACGGTAGTCTGTTTAACTAGTCATTCATTCATATAAACCAAACAAACATTTACCCACATTTATTTCAATAATATTTCGCACGGCTAGATCAAAACAGACCTAACTCTAAATCTGACTATTCAAAAATGAGTCTTAATGTATTAATCTATGGTTTAAATTTGAATTAAGAAACATTCCGAGTTAGCTCGGTTTTGATCTTGCGTTGCGATTTATTCTCATTCAACAGCCCAAATCTGCCTGGATAGCAAAGTGGGGGCACAGAGTGTACAAGTGTATCTATTTTGACAAGATTTTTGGAATGTGGGGGAAACGGAGTATGAGTCAGCTAATTCAGAAAATAAATTAATTCCAGTTCTATTATATATTAAAGGTGTTGATCGAGTCTTTAACAAACAAAGTTATGCACGGCAAACCACGTAATCTTATCAAAACATCTGTTTCATTGCGGTATGTAAAGATCTGAACAGCTCCACTATTTGCTGGATCCATTCGTCTTTAGCGATCAAATAAAAGACACGTCATCTTCCAAATTTTCCTCGGTTGTAAGGGAAGCAATGGACAGGACTCAATGGAGGAAAATCATCCACTCCAGATGAAAGCCTTTCAACGATGACCACGATCCTCAGCCATGAGGGAACGACAAGAGAGAGAGATTCGTCTTTGATATGTTGACAGTTGTTTGTTCAATTATGTATGTACCCGCGAATCCATGTATTCCTTACCATCATAGAACCTATAGTCAGACCGCGTAACTAAGTTTAGTCCGCGCCCGCACGCTTCAGGGTCACGGGGGTACGATGAAAAAGGGGCGGGCGGCAGGGGCTTTCTGAGCACAGCTCATTCTGGTCGCGACGCGGCTCGCGATCCCAAGTTCTAACACTTAAAGCAGGTACACTTTATGAAAGGAACACATAAAATTTAATTTTCAAGATCAGACAACGTATCTTCGGACATAAATATAATAGTTAATCCAAGCATATTATTATTATGGTTTTCGAGTCATGGTTTTGATTACCTATGTACCTATCGTTTCGTGTACTCTGCTACACTACACGCAAGATTTATAACATTTACCTGTTTAAAAGTATAGTGATGTTTAACCGATGCTTGATTTTTCTTTGTTTTATTTTTAGTATCACTAATAGACTTACCTGTCACGATTTTTGTTAGAGTTATCTTGATAGTCACGAGAAATTACTAAACATTACTATAAAAGTGTAATAGAAAAGTAACAATAAACAGAAAATTATGTACTCATCCAATGTCAGAGCATCACTAACAATTATACACTGACCACGACCTTATAAATAGTGTCTACGTTCATATGAGCACCTACGTCGATTACAATATTTTTTTCATTTAATTTTTGGGGCTTCGCACCCAAAGGGTGAAAATGGGACCCTATTACTGAGACTTCGCTGTCCGTCTTTTGGTCGGTTATATTTTTATAATATGGTGTACCGGTTTAAAATTAACATCCAATTCTCTCTCACTCTATCTATGGAAATGTGTGTTGTGTTAGGTTAGGTTTATAAAAATCTGATTAAAGTGTTTTTGCAAAAAAAATGGCCTTACCTCTCGTGTCTCCAATTCAGTGATGGGTTTAGCATTATTCTTCATATAGTGAACCATTTCTTCGCCAACGTTGATAATACTTGGAAGATATCCCTTTAGCTTGGTCAACGTGAGAGCAGGGGAGATTTGGGATCGAGCCGTCTTCCATTCATCACCCACGAGGAAGAAAGGATTAGCGCCGGAGAGAACATCGGCTTTTTTGTCGATCTGTATTGACAAACATTAACATTCCACTGATTCCAGCTTAATTAATCAGATACTGGGACAAGTTACATACGCACATACCATCACGACTGTATTCCCAAATGGTGCAGAACACACGAAACCTAACAGGGTCAAAAACCAAGACAGTTACACATTTCGCAGACACTTCTAGCAAGATTTTTAGGTTTTAAGTTTAGACCTAGGGTGTTCTTCAAAAACGTTCTAAAGGTCATAGACCGTTCATCTAAGCCTTTCCCTCCCAACACACTTATACGTATCTAAACTCCCCATATAAATTGTTTAGCAAATTCTCTTTTGTTTTATGTCACTTACAATATAAAATTGAAATGCATAATTTGGAAGATCAATCAGTTAAACTTACTTTAAGTCCGCTGTAGTTAAAACTGGCGAATTCTGATACCATGATGAACTTGACGAGGTCCAAATCTCTCACCAGTAGCCCTGGTTTGCTCATGACATAATATCCCACTAAAGGAGCATCTGGGAATTCTCTTTAAGAAAAACAAGAGGTTTAGTCATTATTCATGGATGTACAGCCGTCAACAAAGGTATCTGTGTCAAATATATGTACAGCGACCTTAAGGTTGCTCAAATAAGAGCATAGATGTCGTAAAATATGACTAAGGATACACAAACTGTACCAGACCCCGCGGCGATAACTCAGTGTGGTATAAGTAGTTATACAGGCTACAACTAATCCTTACTATCCTTACTAGTCCTTACTAATATAATAAGTCAGAAAGTGAGTTTGTTTGTTTGTTTGTTTGTTCCGCTTTCACGCCGTAACTACTGAACCAATTGCTTTGAAATTTTTCAGGCATAAAGATATAAGTCCGGATTAAATAATAGGGTACTTTTTATCCCGGAAAAAAATGATGTTCCCGAGGGAAAACAAAAATATAGTTTGCTTGATAGATCGATATCAATCGATGATAGATCGATATCGATCGATAGATGATAGATCGATGGCGCTGTGTGTCGTTTGAAACGAGAAGTTTTCTTATAGTTGTGCTTTATACCGCAATATTAACCGAGTTCCACGCGAGCGAAGCCGCGGGCGGAAAGCTAGTATAATATAAAATAAAAAAAATCGCAGCTCAAAGTTATTGAGAAAAAAACTAATACTAAAAATGATGGCCCGCCATGCGACATAGCTGATAATAAACGTCAGATTGCTGCAGACCATTCAAGTGTCGTGCTTCCGTAGAATAGATAAAGAGACATGACATTGAACATTGAACAATAAGTTAGTCTGTCGCTGTAAACCATACTTAACTATTTCCTTGGTAGCCTCTAACGACATCCAGGGATGACATCATCAAGAGATGTAATATAAACCCAACACTACATGAGGCTGTCAATAGAATCGATCGGGTTATTTAAACCTTATTTAATAGGCACTTACTTATACATAGCATCGTAAATATCGTTGACGTGTTTCTTCATAACCAATGTGTGTCTGAAGTGACCAAAGAACCACTCGCATCCTGAAGCTGTAGGCACGCCTCGCTTGTCCCAGTAATCAAATTTCGTATACTTGATGAGTTTCAATAAAAAAACTACCAGAGAAATCAACGATAGACTTAAATACAACCACATTTTGAAACAGCTTCTGGCGGAATGATAAGCACAAAAAATATCACTGGTCTGTTAGCTAAATACAGGGTGATAATGAAATCCTTAACGATATCATAGATACCTGTTTGTTAATAAAACTTAAAAATATAATTTGAGTAGTTTCACGTTTTCTTCGTATTGTATTGTATTGTATGACTCTTTATTGTACACAAAAACACTTACAAAAAAAAACAATTAGAACGATAACAGCCTTATGCACAAAGGCGAACTTATCCCCGAGGGGATCTCTTCCAGTTAACCTTCGGGTGATTGACAGGAAATCTTGATAGAGTAGACATACATACAAAAAAAAAGAGAAGTAAACGAGATAAACCTAAAACTACTTAATCCAAACAAACATATATAAATAAATATATCCAATACATAAACAATACATCCTAATACACATAAATAATTATCGCTATTATAAACTAATATATAACATTCAATATTATAAATAAAATATTATAACATACAATAGACAGACAGGACACATAACAACCAACATTTACGACGATTTGTCAAGCCAGTACTCCTCCAAACGTCTCCTCAAAGTTGCCACAGTTTGCGACTGTCGGATATCAACTGGCACCTGATTCCAAAGTTTGACAGCAAGGAAGGAAAAGGAATTGGAATATGATTTGGATGTGGAGATCGGGAAAGCGAGGGAAAGATTGCTACTCGACCGAAGTCGGTTCCCAGAACCGGAGGCCAAGTAGCTAAATCTTTCGGAGAGGTAGGAAGGAGATTGAGGCTTAAATAGAACATTAAAAAGCAACGACAGGACATGAACACTACGACGGTGACGAATTGGTAGCCATTTGAGCTGAGAGCGAAAAGCGGACACATGGTCATACTTGCGCAATCCAAATATGTAGCGAATGCAGACATTCTGGAGTCGCTCAAGCTTATCGAGTAGCTGCTCGGATAGGTCGATAAAGGCAATATCCCCATAGTCCAGAAGGGGTAGAAGGAGAGATTGTGCAAGGACTACCTTGGTGTGGAAAGGGAGGAAGTTTTGCAGGCGTCTGAGTGAATGGATTGAAGCAAAAAGCTTTCGGCTGACCTCAGAGACATGAGCCGACCAGGAAAGTGTCTGATCCATAATGATGCCCAAATTTCTGACTGTGGTAGAAAAAGGAATACATGAGTCGTCAAAAACTAATTCGGGCACCACCAGGTCAGGCAGCTTTGAGATGAAATATGAGCTTCCAATTACTATCGCCTGCGACTTCTTGGCATTCACCTTTAACCCGAAATTCGCCGCCCAATCTCTTATGGACTCCAAGTCAGTGTTAACGCGATTAATCAAGCGATTCTTTGGTAAATAAATCAGTTTTCCTAAAAAGTGCTAACATTATTGACACCGCGCAGTGTAGGTACTAGGTACAAGCGCGCGCAGCGGCTTCCCCCGGCCCGCACATTCAATATTTTTTTGACAATTTCCCGAAGAAAAACATAAAAAATTAAATGTTTTTATTTTATTTTACTATTGTGTTGTGTCAGTGATTCTGAGTATCAGGAATTAATTTCGTTACGGATTTATTTATCACTCTGTATAATACCTACGTAAATTTTAAGTATCTACTTAAGTAAATATATGTTTAAGGTGCCAGCAAAATAATTATCGAGCCCAGATGTCTACAAAGTGCGAGCTCACGACGAATGTTTTATTTAATTCGTAATGTGAACCACGTGGTGGCTTTAGAACAACACTTCATTTTTTCCGTGGATGTTGTAAGAGGTGACTCAGGAAAAGGGTTAAGGTTATTAACTGTGTACCGTACCTAAAATAACCCTACGCTACACATCAACGACTCCAGAAACAGACAGCCTGCTATTAATTGGAATAGAAATGTATCACTAATAGAACATTTTCTATTTTAAGACCCTTATGACATTTTTAGTAAGTAATGTACCTACCTACATACTTAATAAAACAGAAACGCCCAGTACCACTATTACCATTACTAGTACCAGAAGAAGAATGTCAGAAGAAGTATGTCAGAATAGAAGCGAATGGCGCTCTGTTGTCTCTGCCTACCCCGCAGGGAATAAGGCGTGACGGTTATGTATGTATGTAGTACCATTACGTACTGACTTGCTAGGTTTTATTAGTAAAATATTTGAATTCCACGTTCTACACTTCGGCGTTTTTTTAATTAAAAACCTAGTAAGTTCCGTTCACAAATTCAAAAACCTGGTATATGCCATATTTGCTAGGTTTCTGAATTAGGTATTTGGAAGCACTAAGTGCACTTGCTAGGTGTGATGGGCCTCATAACTTTGCTTCTAATCGTGAAGTTTTTGCATTCGATGCAGGGCAAAATTTGAGGCAGATTCATAAAAAAACCGGATTTTGCCAAAAAAAATCCTTACTAGGTTTTGATTTGGTTTTGAAAGAAATTAGGTTTTGGTTTTGATTTGCAACGGACAACTTTTACAACAGAAATGACCCCTAAACGCACCCGCCATCACACCAATCACACAAAGATGAATTATTGCCTCCGAGCCTCAATAACCAATTGCTTTCATCACAAGGGGAACGAACAAATAACTATTAAAACTTATTTTACTTCTCACTTTTTATTAATAAAATAATAATACAATAGATAAATATCAAAAGATATTTAAGGACCACACATAGATCTCCTCCATTGTACCTAGCATTGTAACATCTGTACTGTCTGTCTTTGTGTATACTGTGTAAAATGGCACCTGAAGTTGAAAGCAATATGCGGAGGTTTTCAGTATGCGCAATGTTTTAAATACAATTTTAAAATCAAGTATACGCATAAATTGCTCACATAAACTTTTAGTGCAACTCCAAGTGGCGGTTTCGAAAATAGCTTTTTAAGAGTGATTTTTCTTATAATATATTCCTTTTTTTTAAAGTGTTAAAAAATATTACATTTAGTGCGTCAATTTTATTAGGGGAAAATAAAAGGCAGATGTTAATAATTTATTTTTGACAAAGGTAAGATGGTGTGATGTGATTTGCGATGTGACGTCACACTTAGACAAACATTGTAATGTAAATTTTATACTTACTCGTCATGCTGCTTAATTTATTAAAAAAACTTCTACAATATGTTTGATTAAGTGACTGTGGGAGTGACTTCAATAGAAAAATCTCTCCAGGAAGATAAAGCCTGACAACTTACTATTTGGCCCTCGCCATGTTGCATATTTTAGATTACAAAGCTCTGATTCTATTGCATACATCATCTATAATCAGCATGGTGTGTATTGGGTATGTGTTAAAATTCGTATAATACCAGGGCCAAATAGTAAGTTGTCAGGGTTTAAATCTACCGATCTTCGAAACTTCGCTGGCGCGATGTAGGTTTGCCATTTGGCAGTTGATTTTGTAAATGAAGTTAGTAATAGAAGGTCGGCTATTTGACGATAGGCGGCGGTAGGGCACTACCGACTCAACAGTATTTTTATTTGGGGTCTATAAAATATACAAAACCACTCACTATATATTTTTTTAATACGCATCTTCATACGGAAGTCTTTGGACTGACGTACTTTACTTTAAGGCTAGCGCGCACTACGACTTTTTGTCGCGCGACAATTTTGTCGCAGAAATGCAACGTAAGGGTTTATATATTATGTCATCGCGCGCACTGTGATGAAAAAATCAGTATGGACAGCGCTATTTTAAAATCGTGTCGCACGACAGAAAGTCGTAGTGCGCGCTTAGCCTAAGAACGGCAGATATAATATTTTTGTTTTTTGTTATCTTGCGGGTAGTTTGTAGATGGCAAAAAATTAGCCGTTTATAAGCCGGGTCGACACTGACCGAGCCGCCTCGCGAGGCAAGCGCATAAATACTTTTGCTCCACGTAGGCTCAAAGTCGCACCAAAAATGGCTGACTCGCGAAACGATTCGGTCAGTGTGGACCCGGCTATTGAATGAATAAAACGATTACACATCTTTGCATGAATCATCAGTGTCGTGCAGTGCACTTTTATACGCAGCCTCTGTGCCGCGTTGCTCCCAAAACATGTCGCGCTAATCTCGGTATAAACACGTGGGTGGATCCCTTTTATAAATATCACTATAATGGACCAGCGCAGACGACATACTTTTTGTACGATCGAGTCTGCAGCGCACAAAAAGTCTGCGTGGATTGTATGCATCGTGCGCCGGACTTTTTGCGCGTCCTGTGCGTTACTGCATATAATTCCAGAGGTTCTATTTTCACAGGCTAAAAAGTCCGTCGCGGATAGTGTGTCGTCAGCGCAGGGCCTAAGTGAATCTGTCGGTATTTATTGGATATTTTATTTTATATTTTCAAACACAACCCAAGCGCCATCTTTAGGTTTTATAGTAGTTGGTGCCGCTGGATCATATTGAAGAGGTTCTGGAGTTTTCGATGATGGTTTTAACTGGAAATTATCTAATACCATCAACAGTGCTAACTTTATTTGCAGTGCTGCTATCCGCCAACCTAAAACAAATTATAAATAATTATTTGACAAGATATTATTTGACGAAACGTGAAATAATCATGGCTTTGTTTACATTATGTAATATACATTATATTATTCGTGCCCGAGGAAAGCAATTTGAACATTTACTTTATATTTAAGGAAAAAAGATACGTAAGATATTTGCAGTTGGGCGATGAGGCGATGACCAACAATTTGCATCTGCATTAAGTTGAACTTAAAAGCTCAAAGGGGTTGAAAGTTTATTCTAAACTTTCTTGGTTTACAGAAACTTAGTTAAAAGTCATAATTATATGTACGCGGGACTTAATCGCGATTTTATTTATTTACCTTCTCGACGTTTCGGCCGCGTTACAGCGACCGTGGTCACGAGTTGACTGAAGCAGAGCGCGACGTTTGTTTCGCAGCCCGGGTTCTTCGAACTACCCGCACTTGATTTTCATTAGTAACGGCTTCTCGAACTACCCGCGTTTCATCAATATTGTCCACCATTCCACTATTACACCGACACACAACACTAACAATGTCAGACGCTCGCACCGAATGTTCGTCTCTAGGCTGACATTTATTAATAACCGGATTCCATGAAGACGAAAGCTTAAAACCATCCCCTCGGTTAAAATTTTTATACTTTTTAATTTCAACCGCTTCACGAACTATTCGCGAGTAATAATGTCGTTCTGTCAGCAGTAATATGTTCCTTGACTCTTTCAGCTATAGTACGTTTCGTCTGTCCAATATAGGAACTACCACAACTGCAATCAACCTTATAAACACCCGGTGTTTGGTAGGGAACAACATCCTTCGCCGTACGCATATACCTCGCGACTTTAGACAGGGGCGTGTACACAACTTTAATGGAAAACTTCCGTAAAAGGTCCCCAATTTTGTCCGTCACTCCTTTCACATAAGGCATATACGCAGGCTGTCTAGCTACATCAGGACGCTTCCTCCCACTCTTTCTTCTAGGCTGCCATTTGTTCACCATATATCCGTTGCGTTTTAGAACCTCCTGAACATGCTTCAACTCATCTTCCAAAAATTCAGGGTCACAAAGATCATACGCTCTGTTCTGTAAAGATGCTACAACGGACTGTAGATGTCTGGGATGGTGATGAGACATCGCATTCAGATATCTGTCTGTGTGTGTCGGCTTCCTATACACAGTGTGCGTCAAGGAACCATCCGCTCTCGCCATCACCTTGACATCAAGGAAAGCTAGTGTGTGATCCACCTCTACTTCACTTGTAAACTGAATCTTCTCATGGATGGAGTTTAGGTATGCCAGAAACTGCTCAACTTCAGGTTTCCCACCTTTCATAACGCAGAAGACATCATCGACGTACCTTTTCCACAATTTAACATTCCAACATTGCAGATCTATAGACGCCTCAAAATGCTCCATCCATATATTGGCCAATACTGGTGCTACAGGACTTCCCATAGCCACGCCATCTATCTGGAGATAGTGCTGCTCTTGGTACAAAAAGTAACTCCCTTCCAAGCAGTTCCTAAGCAATACCATGTAAGATTCTGACATGTCATTGTCACTAAGCTTTCCCCGGATCACTTCACAGCATTCTTTAAGAGGAACATTGGTAAAAAGTGAAGTAACATCAAAACTCACCATTACGTCTCCTGGTTCCAACTTAAAGCCCTTGAGTATTTCCACAAAATGGCGAGAATCTTTGACATATGAAGACGTTTTACCTACAAGCGGCTGCAGAACCGACGCCACGTGCTTCGCAAGGTCGTAAGTAGGCGAAGCAATTTGGCTAACAATTGGTCGCAGGGGCACACCAACCTTGTGCACCTTCGGCAACCCATACAACCTCGGTGCCTGCACGATCTTTGGCTTGTAAAGGCGCTCAAAAACATCCTCGTCAAACAAATCTTCATAGTCCCTGACAATAGCTCTTATACGCCGCGTAACTCTGGCCGTGGGGTTGTAAGACACAGCTTTGTACACCTGGTCATCATCCAGCAAATTCCTTACTTTACCGTCATAATCACTCGAGTCCATAACCACAGTGGCATTACCCTTATCCGCTTTTAGTACCAAAATTCCCTGGTTCTTCTTAAGGGTACTTAAAGCTAAACGCTCTTCTGCAGTTACGTTACTCTTTGGTAACTCGGCTTTTCTTAAAATAACCGCAACATCTTGCCTCAAGACATCAGCGTCACACGAAGTTACCTTGTTGCGCATAATTGCCTCCTCCACGTTGCTGATTATTTTTTCATAAGGAATTCGCTTCGGTGTCGAGAAGGTAAATAAATAAAATCGCGATTAAGTCCCGCGTACATATAATTATGAGTGAGAATCGCGAAAGTTTAAAACATTACTTAGTTAAAAGTGTCATATTTTCGCATTTATTTTTATTTTTATTAGTTTTATTTTATTTTTATCATATTAATGGGATAAAATGTGTAAACTGTACTAAATGCGTACTGTACTAAAACTAATATGCGTATTCAAATCAAGTATTACTGCAACATTATATTTATTACAACAAACATTATATGACTAGAGGGATGAATGTTTCTGAATCAAGGGAAGTGTGCCAGAATAGAAGCAGTTGGAGCTCTTAGCCCCCGTTCCCACCGCGTCGGGCGCCCGCACGATTTTTAATCGGGTGTCGTAGCCGCAGTACATTTTGTATGGAGCTGTTCACAGACGCTCGACACGAATCGTACTGCGGCTACGACACCCGATTAAAAATCGTGCGGGCGCCCGACGCGGTGGGAACGGGGGCATAGGTCTCTGTCTACCCGCAGGTAATAAAAGATGACGTGTGATTAAACTTCAAATGGGTCTTGCGGTAATTTTCGGTTCAACTGAAATGCAATATCTTACCCATGCACATTTTCGGTCCTTCACCAAAAGGCATGAATGTAAACTTTGGTCTCTTAGCAATTTCTTCTTCAGAAAACCTCTCTGGATCAAAGGTTTTTGGGTCAGGGTAGTATTTAGGGTCCATATGGATGCTGCAGACGGGGATCGTTATAGGTGTCCCCTTGGGCACTTTAAACGGCTCCGAATTTGGCACCGGCAGGTAACACTCTTGTGTGCACTCTCTAGTTGCCATTAGGCTGTGCATCCGAAAGACTTCTAATAAATAAAGAAAGATATTATTAATCATCATGTGTTTTTATCGCGACATCCTTTACTGTGTATCTTTTAGTTTCTGGTGAGCTAACTGAGGGATCTGGAAACTAACGGTTCTACAGAAAGATTCATTAGTCTCTCGATAATCAACTAGTCATAATGCATTTATTTTTTATAAGAACCAATAATCTACTTTCTCTGTAGTTGACAAAATTCGGGCTTTAGACAAGACCTTTCACTAAGCAGAGCAATGAGGTATTTTGGATTATTCTCGTTATTTATTTAATGGTTAACGACAAAACAGACGTACATGCATTCGGATGCTTAAAAAGCGTTAAAACGTCAAGTAGATTAAAGAAGATTAAAGGTAGGTAATGCTTTTATAAAAGCAGAAACATCGATCAATACGTAACCAGTGACCAATTGTTGCTCAACTTCAGTAACAGAAGCTGTGTATGAAAAAGAACAAATATTTAAGGATCATAGTACCTATGACAAATGTTAGTTAACGTCTCTCCAATAATTTTATATCTATGTAAAGGAGACACCTCTCCTAGAGAATAAACTAATATTAGAAAGTCCATTCTTACGATTTGTTTGAACAGAGTACATAGTAGCCGGAGGCACTAAATACATTTGAGCTTTCTTACTACAATTATTGGCTAAAAGCCCATACCTTTTGTCACACACACACACATACATCCTCACGCTCGTATTCCCAAGAGAGGTAGGCCTAGCACATGAATTAAAAAATCCAGTGCCACGTTTAGCAATTTCAGGGTAATCAGATGGATTAGGGGAATCAGAAACGTGATATTGTAGTGACAGGTTGCTAGCCAATCGCCTACAATACACTCACCCTTTCCCAGAGTCGCCTCTTACGACACCCACGGGAAGAAAGGGGAGTTGCTATTCTAGCCCGGCACCACACGGGTAACTTTTGTCATGTCCACAAAAGAGACGCGAACTAGCGTTTGTGTAAGACCCATAACCTTAATATAATTGCTACATTTGTATTACCGCTGTAGACCATATCGAGGTATTTGGCGTTTTCGATATCTTCCAATGTTATCTCCTCAAAATTGTTTAAATTGTTTAGTCTCATCTCCGCTCGTAATTTCTCTTGAATGTCTGGGTGTTTTGAAAGCTGAAATTTTAAAGGCAGTGTTAAATTATCTATTTACGATAGAAATAATTAACAGCCTTCAATTTAGATTTAGTAGTACTACGAGTAAAATCTTTATTTAAATGTATTACACAAAATTGTGGTTAATCTTAATAATAAAATAACTTTATTCGTTCCAAAACAAATAAACACTTGCACAGCTACCCTAAGTTTATCTACCCAAAGAGGGCGGCAGGCAGACCACACTAAATGACACTATTAATAAAGTAATGAATAGTACAGTAAATTAATTAATAGTCACGTTATTTGAAAATTTCTTTGGCCCTTACCAACCTGTAGAATATCTACACTAATATTATAAAGAGGAAAACTTTGTTTGTTTGTATGTTTGTTTGTTTAGTTGTAATGAATAGGCTCAGAAACTACTGGACTGTTTTCAAAAATTCTTGCACCATTCGAAAGCCACATTATCCACGAGTAACATAGGCTAAATTTTATTTTGAAAAAAAAAGAGGATTCCGTAAAATATTTGGATTTAGAAGGGCTCAGAAACCTACGACCCCAAAATCCGAAATTTACGCGAACAAAATCGCGGGCGGAAAGCTAGTTATAAATCACTGGATATCACTGGACAATTTTTACACCAATCACCTAGTCCCAAAGTAGGCAATTTAATGCCTGTGTTATGGGTACTAGACAACGGATAAACTTACTTATATATAGATAAACATCCAAGACTCGAAAGCAAACATTCGTATTCATCATACAAACATCTGCCCCGACCGGGGATCGAACCCGGGACCTTAAGCTTCACAGTCAGGTTCTCTAACCGCTGGGCTATCCGGCCGTCAAATAAATAAAAATAAAAATAAAAAATAGAATATTGATAAAAGCAAATCAGAGGGGCATAGCCACAACAGATACAAATTTAATAAAAAAAATTTTTGCTCGAATGTCATTATTCAGGGAGAAAACAGGGGACTATGTTTGTATGGAGAACTGGTGCGACTCCTATCCTCTTAAACGTCCAATACTTAAGAATAAATATTCGTGTTAATCTCATAAACCCGGATCGAACCCGGGACCTCAAGCTTCATAGTCGGGATCTTTAAGAACTGGGATATCCAGCTGTCAAAAACATCCCTGACAACATTAATTTTCATGAAAAGTTAGACAAAAGAAGTTAACTATAATAGTAACAAGTTGCTAGTTTTGCACTTGCCTATAATATCTTCATCCACAAGGACACCCCTTTACGGTGTTGGGTCTATGCAGGGTAGCCGAAAATCCACTGTATATATTTTAACCAGTGGTCGGGTATTGTGTTTGAAAACCCCTGTAGAATATTTTTAGAAAATTTTCATTATTGATCTTGTTGGAGATAAATATTTCGTTGCTTTTCAGATCATTGCGAGCAGTGTTTTGCCTACTTTACGCTCCGTTAGTCGGAGCCATTGAGGATAGAACCTATAGAGTACTATTGTCATCTTGGTTGTTCGGAAATTATTCCGCAAAACAATTGAAGTGATCGCTGTGCTCTTATTGGCCGGTCCAAGATCGCGCGTAACGCTAGTGCCTTTTTCTCTACGGTTATTGGCTCTGTACAGTTTCTGTGACAGTGACGGTGACGTTTAGTATGTTGAAATCAACAAACTATTTACGGACCGGGGTTGCGAACATTGTTTCTCTATAGGTTCTATCCTCTATGGTCAGAGCGTACGCACCTGTAATCGTTTGACATTGCGATGCTATGCGGTTGACTAAAAAAGGACCGGGCAACATTTTCTGATTTTCTTTAAAGTACATAGAAATTTGGGAAAAAAAACTTCACAGGTGTTTTCAGACGCGTTTGCCGAACATAAATATTTAAGATCAATTTCTGGCCATCCACTATTTATATATATACACATAATTATGTCCATTTCTCTCGTACAACTTACCCTGTACAAAATTAAAGATATCATGTTTCTCGATGTATCGTACAAGTCCACTATTATAGTAAACAGATGACCACAAATGTATTCGTCTGTGAAAACTGCAAATGGAGAAAGAATAATTAATGTGACTGCTGTATAAAAAAAATAGTATTAGTTCCTGAAATGAGGCGTGGGCCAATTTCGCAAAGAAAAAAAATGCCTAATTATGTTGTACTAGCTTTTACCCGCGGCTTCGCTCGCGTTGAATTCAGGGT
>BHDV01003754.1:0-18288 GCA_005406045.1 Adoxophyes honmai | reverse complement strand
GAATCGAGGAAAAATGGGACGTAGACGAAATAAAATGAAATTGTAGTCGGTAGAACCTTCGGAGACTAAACAAACAGAAAAAGTAAAATATTTCTATTATTTACCACTATTCAATGTATCCGTTACACACAAAAAGCAGCACAAATCCATGCACCTACACAGTTCACAATCTAGAAAAACAAAACAGTAAGTATGGATAAGCAAAATATTTTTATAGGTTTTTGCCTGAAATGCCGTAGTATGTATGTTTACAAATCTTGCAAGGAAGATTATATTATAAATACTTTCAATCGACCGATTGAGCTGACACTTGGAATACCTTCGTAACTTGCAAGAAAATACAATATTCCGGTAATTTAATGGACTTCTGGGGGTCCAGCCAGGACTGTCTCAGATGGAGGGAACTCTTCAACGGTTGGTCTGATTGACTTTAAATCTGGTGCATATATTCTAGGGTGGTTGACATTGAAGTACAGTTGGCAAAAAATACAGTCGGCAACAAAAAATTGTATTGAAAATGAAATTTTTGTTGGTAAGTGTAATATATCTCCTCACCTGTGTCACCTGTGTGAGGCTGTGTGGTGTCGAGTATAAAATAACACCTCTCCATTTTTTCCGTGGATGTCGTAAGAGGCGACGAAGGACATAGGTTAAGGTATACTTTAGGCGATAGGCTAGCAACCTGTCACTATTGTACCTGCCACCTCAAAACCTAAAAACTATTATGCTAGAAGTGGCCACGAAACGTGAAATATTCATCCTTTTGTCTATGTAGCGTCTTGTGTGCCTACCCCGTTTGGGAATACAGGCGTGATTGTATGTATGTATTGTATGTGTAATATATTCATTAAAACATCATATTTACGAATTGAAGCATTTATTTGCAATGTCAATCAAAATGAAAAGTTAAAGTACAGTAGAACCCGCTTAAGACGATTTCTCAGGGACCCTAACAAAAACGCGTCTTAAGCGAGAAAGCGTATTATGCGGGAAAGAGAAAATAAAACATACTACATGTTTTAATTTTGGTATATATACTCCTCATGTCAAGCCAGCGATGGGAGCTGTTCCTGTCAATAGAGAAGGCGTAAGCGCGGAGCCGCGGAGGCAAAAACGCCAAGATGGCAGCCTCCGCCGAGGCCAGCCCGCACCTACAGCCGGGCCGGGCCAAGCGGTCACCGCCCGTCTCCGGAAAGGAGAAGACGGAGCGAAGCTCGGACACTTCAGAAGGCGAGAGAGTGCCGACACAGGAGCTGATCCTATTCATTCAGGAGATCCAAGCCGGCAAGAATCCAGTGGCATTTCTGTTGGAACGGCTAGCCACTCTGCACGCCTGGAGTGACTAGCCGGCTCAGGACGGCCCACTGGAACTCCGCCGGTCTTACGCCTTTTAAAACCGGGTTGCGACTTTACTGAATGGAGGACCAGAAGTCTGACGTAGCACAGAAGACGACCAACGAGGCCTGAGGGCCCACTCGGGAGCGGGAAGACCCCGCTGAAGGGGATTTATGCCTCGAACAGCATCTCTCGAGACTGACAATACGAGCGTCTCGGCTCGGGATCCCGCGTATTAAACGGGATGACGAATCGTATTAAGCGTTAAGAAATGTATGAAAATATGTCTCAAGTCGTAGGGACTGACTGGCGTAAAGTGGCGTATTAAGCGAGAAATCGTATTAAACGTGATCGTCTTAAACGGGTTCTACTGTAATGTAATGATATAGAGAGCATTAGAGGTATATGCCAGGTCTCCCTCCCAAAACCTTTGAAATAGCTCTTAATCTTGCGCTGCTACTGCCGTCTGCAGCGTCTGGTCGACGTGTCGCTTCCAGGTCTCGCCGCGGTCCGCTCTCACCAGATAGTGGACCGGCCCCAGTACTCGCACAACAGTTCCAAATGTCCATTTCCTGACCTGGTCCGTATAGTCTCGGACCTGTGCTCTTTGGGCCAGGGAGAACGACCTCGTCTGCGGGTGTTGACGCATGTTTTGTGTATCATTCGTTACAGCGTTTCTGAATCTCACATACAACATCTTGCTTAGTTATGAAGAGCTTGCCGTCAAAGACTTTGTTGTTTGTATTTGGAAGGGACGTAGGCTACGCCGACAGGTTTGATAATTTCACCCGTATACGCTGCTTATAAACGAAAGGGCCACAAATCAAAATTTTGCAAAATCAGTTTTATTAAAAAAAAAGTGACCAAAATCATCCTTTCAAATTTTTAAAGTCCTCTCCTAAAAAAAAATATATTTTGGAATGTGGCCCTTTCGTTTATAAGCAGCGAATGTTCTCATCTTGACGTCAGTCTTGAAAATTTTTCGACCAGGTTGAAGATGATTGAAATCTTTAAGTGACATTGACGACAGCGCAGCTCCTGTGTCCACTTCTATTTGCATTACTTTTCGATCGATGGATACATTTATCATTATCATATTACGTTTATCCACGTTGCTAGATCGGATAATGTTTGTACTCCAAGGTGTATCGTCGTAAATAGTATCCGGTACGTCAAATTGTTGTTCATTGTAGAGGCAAGTTTCGACGTCAATTTGGTGGTTTTTTTCTGACTGCAAACAGACGCGCGCCGAGTATCCTTTTCTTTGACATTTTTCGCACACATTGTTGGTGTACTTGCACTGCTGCTCGCGATGGTCGGCGTCTCCGCAGCGAAAACATTTACCGCGTCGGGGCCGGGGTCGCTGCGCGCGCTGGCGTACGGTGTGAGCGCGGCGGCAACGGCGGCGGCCGGCGCGGGCCGTAGCGCTTCCATTTTTAGTTTAGGTTGCAAAATTTGCTCTTGTGTTGTGTACCTTTGTTCAATATCAGCTTCGAAGCCCGTTGCACTTTGACACTCGATATCTGTTTGTATCTGATCAAATTTATTTTCGTAAGATTCAAGTTCACGAGTCTTATGTGGGCTTCATCTTCAGTGAAGTTGTCATTATTTTGTAAAAGTAAGTTTTTCAGGTTTGTCAACTGGCCGCGTTTTGATGCACGTGTTCGTCCTTCGTCGCTAATATGTAATATATTCATTAAAACATTATATTTACGAATTGAACCCACTATTGAACCATTTATTTTTAACGTCAATCAAAGTGAAAGGTCAGAGTAATGACACAGAGACCATAGAGGTATAACACAGTTTATTTTCAGCATGAAGGCGACGACAACGAGTCATGAAGACAAGTAAGCTACCAACATGTTCCATCTTCCTAGTCGTAATGTTTCGGACTAATTCGTATATCCGATTAGATATAGTATAAATGCATACATACAGTCAAGGAAATTGATTCCTGTGCCACTTTGAACCTTTTCATAGTGAGTTTCATGTTGCTTTGATTAGTAGAAAGTATGGTATGTCACAGTGAAATTTCTTATAAAAAGGTACAAAGTGGCACAGTCATCAATTTCCTTGATGTATAATCACGCCTGTGTTCCCAAATAGGGTAGGCAGAGCACACGACACGTGACATAGACAAAACCATTATTATGTTATGACTATATCACGCTTCGCAGCCACTTCTAGCATGGTTTTATGTTTGAAAATATGGAAGAGGTAGGATAGTGACAGGTTGCTAGCCTGTCTCCTAAAGCATACCTAAACCTATATCCTTAGTCGCCTCTTACGACATTCACAGAAGAAATGGAGATGTATTATTTTATTTCGACACCATACGGCACGAAAAAAAAATCACCAACGAAGTTAGATAAAATAGCTCGGCTCAGAGAATAGGCGTGTCGACAGTATTACATTATCAAAGATTTAATGACTTTAGAGGAAAATACACATTCAAAGGATTTAAAAAACTGATTTAGTTTTATTTAAAAAATTGAGATTAATAAGATTTTCAATAAAATAAAAGAGTAAAATACTGCAATCGGCCATTTTGACTGAAACGCCAATCACAGCGCATGACGTCATACTTATGTACTCTTCACTGTGTTTTGATTACCTTACATACTGATTGCGCGTTACGATTGATATATAGTTGTTTTTGTGATTTATCAACTTTATAACACGAATCTATCTTTAACAATGGAACCAGGTTTTGTTAAGGCAAACAGTGCAAATTTGCCCAGGATCGATTTATTGATGTTGGGCGAGTTCCTTGCAACAAATAAAGAATTTTGCTCTTCCGAATATAGAAACGTGAAAACCTCTTTGTAAGTATATTTTATTTGTATTTATCTTTAACACTAGATACAAATATGACTAAGGACCGTATCGTTAATTATGGAAACAGGTTTGTAGTACTCAAAAAAAGTTATATAATAATATAAATATAATATATAAATGTCAATCTGTCAAGTATTGAGTCTAATATTGGATTCAGTACAAAAAATATTGAGAACTGTTGAAAATTTCCAAGATGAAGGGTCTATCCGCGAAACAACGATTTTCTATTGTGACCAAATATAGCGAAGGATCGGGTATGACGATGAGAAAAATTGCAGAAATGGAAGGTGTTAGTCTGAAAACAGTTTATAGCACTATCAAACGGTTAGGCATGAACCATACTTTCAAAGATTTACCTAGTCGAGGTAGAAAACGTGGTCCTTTGCATCATAATTTGGACAAGAAGACATGCGGGCAGTTTGCGAGAAATTAAGGTATTTCCACTCGAGATTGTGCGAAAAAATGCCAAACTTCTTTAGCAATGGTTCAACGTGCCAATGAAAGCAACATGCTGGTAACCTATAAGAAACAAAAACAGCCAAAACGCACTAAAACCTAGGAATCTACCGCTAACACTCGGGCTAGAAAACTGAACGATAAAATTTTAACTAAAAACAAACAATGTATTATTATGGGCGACGAAACTTATGTCAAACTTGACTATAAACACTGCCTGGGCCGCAATTTTATACCGTAACGAAAGATGCAAAGGTCTCTCAAGAGGAAAAATCAATTTTTTGCAAAAAATTTGGCCAAGAGGTAATGTTTTGGCAAGCTGTTTGTCAATGTGGGATGAAAACGACTCCGTTCTTCGTTAAGGGTAACTTGAATGCTGATATTTACAGGAAAGAAATGTCTTCAGAAGCGGATATTGCCACTTATTCGCAAGCACAGAGGTCGCACATTATTTTACATCGATTTAACTGCCTGCCTCTATGCTCGCCATGTGCTAGACTGATATAGAGGGAATAACGTCGACTTTGAACCAAAAACGTTCAATACCCCTAATTGTCCTCAGATAAGTCCCATAGAGAGATTTTGACCTCTGATGAAGGCAAGATTAAGAAAACATACTAAGCCAACAGATAAAGTCGAGGAATTAAAAAAAGACAGGATTCGTACGTATAAAACCTTCAACACTTTAGCTGTCCAACGGTTAATGAAAAACATTAAAAGCAAGATTGGGAAACTGGCCAAGGGGACCAGTAAATAAAAATAAGTTACTCTAATTATTGTGTTTGCACACTCATATGTATATGAGTTTAGTTGTTTTCCTATAATATAAAATGTTCCCACAAATTACGAGTATTTTACTTGTTTCCATAATTAACGATACGGTCCTTAAGTAGCAATCAGACTCGTTTTAAACTCGTAGAAGTTTATTACGTTTTACTTTTACCTATAGGTTATTTTTACAATAAGCTTGTCTTTGTTTTTAAGGTTAACTCCCTTACAGTCAGTATAGGTATGTTTGCTAAACCAGTTATTTACTAACAAAACGAGAAAATTAGTATAACTTCAAAACACCTAAATATGAGAAGTGATGGAATTTTTCTCTTATTATTTTCTTGTATGGGACATGTACAAACACCTTGTTGGGTGTCGTTATTGATGTATTTTTGCACTGAGGCACTGCACACCACTTGTAAACTTTAGAATTCATTATTAACACAAAAAATACGCAGTGTTTGTTTACTTTGCTGTCTAGCTGCGCGTAAACAAATTTGACGTACGTAAGTGTGACGTCACACACGACGCCATGACACGGCGAGCTGTTTTCGCGCAGTATTTAAAAATGATTATAAAAATGGCTTTAAATTTCCAAAATCTTAAGTTTATTACCGAAATAAAGGTTTTGTTGTAAACAATAGATGGTTATCTGCATTACGGAAGAGGATTTCAAAATCTTTCGCCTTGCCTTTTGCTCTTTAGGTAATAATATTATTATCAGCTCTATGGAGATAGCAAGTTATTCACATTAAATCTCACATTTAGTTTGTGTAATAAAACATTTATCAAACATTTAATTAATTGCAAGTAAACATTTCAATGACAGCGTGATTTCGATCGCAACAGTACTGTTAGTTTTCTTCCACTGTGGTAGCACTCGTGACCTCTGTCACAAAGTTCACGATACGCGCGGCGGTCGTAGGTTTCGCGCGGGAGGGGTGAGGGGTACAAATCAGCGCGGCGCGCTAGTAGAACCTCGCCTTAAAGTTCATTTATACCTATGTGCATTTAATCTTTCAGATTGTTTCCAATACCCGTGAGCTTCCTTCCCATTGTTGTAAGCCCTACGATCTACGTGTCGTGTCTTGATCACACGTACCGAGTAGAGTGGCGAGAGAGTGTTCTCGGCCGAGTACTCGGTTCGTGTGTACTATTGTTTTCATAGAGCACACGAACCGAGTACTCGGCCGAGAACACTCTCTCGCCACTCTACTCGGTACGTGTAACGAAGCCATAAGGATTCTGGGATTTCAATTATGGCATTTTAACTAGGGTTATTAAGTAAACATAAATACTTGTGTCGTTCCAGTAGCTTTGTTTACAACTAAGAAAATTGCAATGCTGGGCAAGCTGACGTAAGAAGACCAGTTAGTTTTGTAAAATATCGTAATTAACATTTGTCAACGTCTAGAAATGAATTGATGTTTTATTTAATTTAATTTATTTTTGATGAGGGTAGTTTTAACTGCTTATCTTTTGAATCGTATAAAAATCCTAGAAATTTGCAACTAGTGCTAGGTATTGAGCTGCTTTTTTCATACTTAATTAGAAAACCAAGCTTCGTTAATGTAGATATTGTTAAATTAACGTTCTGTTTGCATTCCTCGAATGATTTTTCTAGACAGGGCGTATCATCTAAATAACAAGAGGTCTAAGGTATTCAAATACTGGTTTTCGAATTTTTGTAAACACGTATGGTGAGGACGACAACCCAAAACATAAGCAACTGAATTCGTATAAAACACCATCCAAAATGAATCGAAGATATTTTCTATGTGGTTTATAAATATGGATTAGAAGGGATTAGATAATAGGCATATTTTTAAATCAATCGTAGACATGTAACAGTTCTTTGTAATTAGTTTTGATGCTGTGCGATAATCTTCCATTTTAAAATGGGTAGTTTTTACAAAATGTTTTTTTTTTTTTTTACTTTTCAAATTTAAAATATATCTCTTACTACCGTCAGGTATAGGTATTAAAAATACACTGGATAGGAATTCATCGGGATGGTGTTTGAATACTGAAATTGCGTTAATTTCTTATAACTTTTTAATAGCCATATTGTAATCAAATCTTTCTTGTTCTGATTTCGAATAAACTATAGGCGGGTCTTGGAAAATTGAAACAGATGTGAATGTTATCTTATAACCCTGCGTCCATGATAAAACAACAGGATTTTTAGTGATAAATATCAGACCAGGCTTCAGTGAAATGCTGCAAGCGGCCGGCGTGTTGTACCTCATGGTCTACCGTCGCCACTGGAACCTCCGAGGAGGCGATGGCTCGCGCTGGCGCTCGCGGGCCCGGTGGCGGGTGTTCTAGCCGCTGGCGGGTGCCGGCGCGGGCCCCGCTGCTGCAGCTCGAGGCCGCCCCGCATCCGTCTTGTTCTTGAAATTCGTCATCTTCTGATACGGGGTGTTGTAGTTTAAATTTACCTTATTTTAATGGTACCTGTTTTTCTGTACGAAGTTGCTTTATTAAATGTATTATGACTTTTGTTTATTATTTAATGTATCTCCCGATTTTTGTACAGTTTGTGAAGTTTTTAGTTTTTCAGTTACGTTCTCGCCACATAAGAAATTGTCCCTTTCTGTATTTAGTAAGGTTTCCTTTAAATCTGTGTTTAAGGTGGAAATAACAAAATTTCTCCTCATTTTTGTTTCGGTGAAATGGGAATCACATAGTAAACGACCCGCGTCGCTTAGAGGTCTTAATATGTCAGGCGACGAGAACTTAGTCTTATTAGAAGATCTGTAGCCTGTGAGAGTGCTGATAACGCTGACGCTATAGGACCTGTCTTTCTTTATCAGGGCATCAGGCAACGCTGCCCTTGCTTTA
This sequence comes from Adoxophyes honmai, assembly GCA_005406045.1. Lineage (NCBI taxonomy): Eukaryota > Metazoa > Arthropoda > Insecta > Lepidoptera > Tortricidae > Adoxophyes > Adoxophyes honmai. The sequence continues at coordinate 10,041 of BHDV01003754.1, read as the reverse complement.
GGATTTAATTTAATATGGATGGGACCAACAAGGTGCAATTCTGCCGTCATAGTGTAAAAAGCGACTTATCGACAAAAGCAAGTTTCGAGAAAATCGCAAAAAACTAACTTTTTGCTATAGCTTTTGAACGGATGCATTTTTTCAATTAATTCTTTTTGTATGTGATAATTATAAGTGTTCACATTGTTAAAACATTTTTTGTGTAATTTTAACTCCAGTGCTTTTTTTTAAAATGCGAAAAAAAGCTTTTAGCTTTGTAATCAGAACATAAATATTAATGTCATTTTAGCAAAAAGGCCGTAAAAACGTCGAATACGGTGTTCTTACTTGGTTTTTTCTTTAAAAACAGTAGACGTAAGCTTACCGACAATTTTACAACAACAATGCTAACCTTAATATACGTAAACACATTTTGTCGCTTTTAAGCTTAGTGTTCGTGGTCTAGTTTTTACTATCATGATAAACAATACGAACGTATTAGGAAGATACGACCTTTAAGGCAAGTATTCAAGCAATAAAATGTGAAAAATTGTAGTCAACTAAGTTTTTTGTTCAAATTTCTAGCGTAAAAAAACGTAAAATTTGAAAAAAAAAGCATGTACGTCTTTTTAATTAAGTAATAAAGTTAAAAAAATTAATGAAAACACCAAAACAGTTCGATCGTTTACTTAAAAAAAATGAAACTTTTGTTCTTAACTTAAGAAAAAGAGATTCGTCATTTGCAATTAGAAAAACAAAAGCTTAATTTTATCATCTGAAATTTACAAGAAAGAAAAACGTATTAATGAGACAACATTTTCAATCACAATTCAAGATTTTCACATGCAATTTTATAAGAATATCCAAAGAAATACGTAACGTTTTTAATTTGTATTTAAATGAATATTTTTTAAAACACCAAATCATCCTGCAAAAATCATTCATCAATCATAATGAAAAATCACTTAGATTTTTTCTTAACTATTTTAATCAGTCAGCCTAAGGCTAAATACTTTATTTTATGAAAGAAGTAACCACCAAAGCTATCAAAACATCGAAATTCGTCTAGACACGCGGGAGTGTGTCAAAAGCTAAGTTGAAATAGCAGAACTGGCTAGAAACACTGTGGGTAATATTACACAAATATTTGCCGCCACTTTTGTTTAACCTTTCATAATTTAAAAACTATTTTGCATTAAACGTGTCAAATTTGGATCACTTTATACCTACGTGCACCAATTTTTATAACAACACCTCGCTCGGTTATTTAGATGTACCTATACGCCCAATAATCATAATTTTTATCACTACCTATTACCTATAAATTAAAACTCTGACCTTGTTTCAAATGAACCAGAGTTAAATTTTGGCATGCAGATAACAGTAATTATGTAAATACAAAGAAATAAATTAAGGAGTAGTAATTTTTTCGTAATTTTATTATTATTTTTCACTTAATTGATTAAATAAGGAATATTTAAAACATACTTCGTGCCTGTGACTTTAATATGCCTACAACGTGTTACCTAATAATCATTAATGTACAAAAACTAATAATATCCCTTCAAAAATGTAAACTTACAGTGAGAGCTAAGTTCAATATTATGATCATCGTTCTTGGTCGTTCACTTCATTTGACTGACAAAAGAAGTGTGATGTAAATGGGTACCTACCGAGATCAATAAATATTATATTGTAGCCTAAGGCCTGACTTGGCTACTTCTCATATACGAATTATTATGTTCGATAGCTAGTTTCTACCAGAAAGTAGAAAAGACAAGTAATAAGAACTTACCGAGGATATTTTTATATTCTTTGTATATTTCGGTTCAGACAAAACCAGGAAAAATAAGGCTTATTATTTTCTATTAACTCAATTCTAGGGGATCGGAACACATTCGAGAAGATCTGCAGCAGGCGCGAATGACATTATTTTCTAGCTTGGATGTGAACGGTATAGTGGCGCCATGAGTGAGAATAAGAGCTATACTAGCAGCTTGGCTGGCATTTATATTAAAATTGATGTTGTCAAAGACTGATAAATTGAGTTCATGACTAAAAATCATGCTTTCTGATGTTTCTGTCTCCATACTTTGAAGTACAGTAGGGAAGTCGGCGTACGAAACTGAGTCCCTCTTTTATTTTAGCTTCATCACATAAATAGGCGTTTATTGACGGTTCCCTAGTATTTTACTTGTAAGTAAGACGATTAGGAGGTGAGAAGGTTGTAGGATTTGTCCAGATTTTGCCATTATAAACACTCAGACGGTTAGTAACAGTTTCAAATGTTCACCGAGTTCATTAAATTTGACCTGTTTCTTAACTTTAATTTGTTTGGGCAGAATTTCTTTACTTAGGTAATCCTAGGATTCTGCATAGAAGTACAAGATTATAAATACTTTATTTAACTTATTTTGAGGTTTTTATCTACAAACCAAAGCAAGTATTATAATAATAAATAAAAAATCACGTTAATGAATAAAATACGTAGGTATGGTGTAATTTGTTCGATCCAACTAATCAAAAAAGACGAATTTGCTTCGCGGAAAAAAATTACGAAGTAGTGAACTAATAAGCTTTAATAATAGTTATAATCGTTTCGATATGCATTAATGCAAAGATCCCGGTAGAAATAGGACAACAGATTTTTTTTTTTTACCTCGTCTCGGACGATTCGCGCCGACAAGGTTCGGAAAAATTCAACTTTTTAGACTAGTTTTTGTTGCTTACGTCTTTATTCAAAGTTTTGAGTTGTGTAACACAAACGCTTTTCTAAGTAAGAAATACGAATTATTGTTATACGTTATTAATGGCTAGTATTGGTTGGGATCTAAACAAACTAATGCTACACTATAATTACGTATTTAACAAATTTTGAACCAAAACATGAATACGGTATTTTACGTTAAACTAAGTTAGGATCTACGTATTCAGATGCTAATTATAAAGAAGGTATCGCGTCTAATTCGTAATTTTACACTAGTTTTAGTCCAATACGTGTTTGTAGACTAGAATGTAAATGTAAAATTTGGCAAACACCAAAGCATAAAAATACGTAAAGCTGCAAGTTCGTTGTTTTAATTTAGATTTGTCGAATTCCGCTTTTTAGGTTAAAAACACCTGCAATTTTGTGTCAAATACGTAATTTTTTCTTAACGTATCTCGGTAACCAAGCTACTTATCGAAAAACGGGTTAGATAGGTCGACGCGGCTCTTTTTGCACATCACGAATATCTCAAAAAGTCATTTTTGACAAAATGTCGGAAAGTCGCTTTTTACACTATGACGGCAGAATTGTTAGGTATTAGATATTCTTCAGCAAACTTTTCTTTGCCTCGCCCAGTAAATTGAGGATATCCTCGTCCAGTTCTATATCCTCGATTGAAGACGCTGCGGGCTCCACGGTCTGCACGGGCTGTGCCGGCTCGGCGGGAGCCCACTGGTCTGGGGCAGATGACGGGCAAGGTAGAGGAGCCTCCGGACGCCGAGGATCTCGGCCGAGTTGCGCTGTACCTGTGTCTTCTTGGCGTGATGTTCCGGATGCCGGTGAAGCAGTCGTTTGGCCCGACGAGGCTTGACGTGAAGTGTTTGGTTGGATATCCGCCGCAGCTCCATCTTCGCTTATTTTAACAAATAACGTTCTTTACAACGTATACTTTGTAGACTCTTGGTTTGCGTTTTTGTAACAGAGATAACCCAGGATAGTTTCTCGCATTACGTTGAAGCGTTAAAAACCGTTAAATATAGTTCTTTGTATTACGACAGAGACTACCCAGGATAGTAGCTCGCATCGTGTTTTAACGTGACAGTAACAGCCCAAATTTAGCAGTACGCATCACTTTTAAGAGTTCCATGTTATTTTTGTAGACTTACCGCTGCTATCAGGCTCCGAAGAGTTGATAATTCTTATGCGGCGGCGACACTTTAAGTCTGCGCTCCCATTTCTTGATTTTCTTCCGGACATATTCTTCGTCGTCGTTGTCTCGAAGTTTCCTCTTCATGTTGACGCGTAGGTAACGAGTGTTGCGTGACGTGCGAAGGCTTGAGCACGGAACCGTTGAATGATTGAAAATGGCGGTTAACGAACTTATATAACGCCGTAGAGGGGATGTAATTACATACATACATATCCACACGCCTGTATTCCCAAGAGGGGTAGGCAGAGCACATGAATTTAAAAATCCAGTGCCACGTTCAGCGATTTCAGGGTAACCAGATGGCTAAACGTGATATTGCAGGGACAGGTTGCTAGCCCATCGCCCACAATACACTAACCCTTTCCCAGAGTCGACTCTTACGACACCCACGGGAAGATAGGGGGAAGTGCTATTCTAACCCGGCACCACACGGGATGTAATTTGGAGAAAGTTTTTTAGTGTTGCCAGTAAAAAAAAAAAGAAACTTTAAAAATCGTGCACAAGGCTGATGCATGGGAGCCATAAATCGCAAAGAATGAAGTTGCGAAATATAATTATTTACAAGTTGGGTAACCCACACCTCATTGCTTAAGGTAAAAATTAAAATCTCACAGAATTAAGGTAAACAAAGTTACGTCATTGTCAAATTGGCATTTCAGGGGAACTTTACACAATTGACTTAAGCCTGTCACAGACTACGTATATACGATAATATTTTATCTGCGTATAAATGCCGTTTTTCCATATGTCGGTGGCAACAGATACTTGACGGTTAATTTTCGCTGCTATCGTTATTTATTCCTTTTAAAAATAATTTCTTCACTTCACGAATTTTAAACAAAATCAATACTCAAACGGCCCGCAGGTGAGAACCCAGGTGTGTTGTAACGGTGATACCAGTGCAATAAATTAATGTTGCCAAAGAAAACCGCTTTCTTTTCGTTAAAAAATATTCCGATATTTAATATCCTTAAAGTGTTAGTAGTCTAGAAATTAAACTTATTAAGTCATGATTTAAATACGTAGCAAAATTTAAGAATATAGATTTCTCTTACATTTTTAAAAGTAAAAACATCTCAAATTCTCTTAATGTTTTTCGCTGTCGGCAACACCTTTGTTTACCTTAATTCTGTGAGATTTTAAATATTACTGTAGTTGCCTGCTCAATTAATTAGAAACGTTTTTAGCGAAGTCAATAAGATTGCTTATTGACAGAAATAGTTTATAAAGTGCACAAATAGTTCTAGTTGTCAAAACGGATGAGATGCAATCAATACTGTTACTATCTAACCTCTTCATACTAGCTCTATTGGCAATTAATAAAAATATACTAAATTACGAATAGTATAATGACGTCACGGCCGTTTGAAGTGCCTACTTGAGTTTATCTGTTTTTAAATATATTTTTAAGTAGGTAACTTTTAAATTAAGGACCTCTCAAAAGCCATAGACAAAGACTATTATTGCGTTTATGTTGTTATAGAAATTTTCTAGTATAAGATTTAAAGCAATGTTATCATATCGAATATGTGAAAATGTGAAGCGCTGATATTTAGATTTTGCCCATCATTCAAACCGTTTCAACAGTAAATATGAATTTAAATTAAACGTTAGCTTGACAATATCTGACCGGTTTGTCTATGATAAAAAAAATATGAATTTGCCGTCGTTATTTTCGTCATGTGTGTAGTTTTATGCTTAGGGCTCCTACACTCAGGCTACCGGCCACAACCACAAAACCCCGCCACCGATAATTCCTGTAGTTTTCATACATTTTATATGGACTCGCCGCACACGGTTGACGCCGATGGCCGTCACACGCAGCTCGCTTCATGTAGCCCGCATCGGTCACTATAGCCTAAGATCCCGCCATACAACGACCTTCACCGAGCTGGTTAATGGATCAAACATATTTTTTACGCAATTTAATATATCAAAAAATATATTATTGCATATGGGTTGCCTAGCAAATTTCGGCCAGGAAAAAAAAAGAGATTTCACCAGTTTGGTTAATAGATAAATTTTATACCAATCGGAAGTATGCAGCCTATAGTATATGAATAATTTTAAACAAAAAAAAACCGACTTCAAATTAGCAATATTTTGAAATTGTTTACTGAATGTAAAATCTTGACTTCATCAACAAATTACCGAAAACGCCGTATATCTCCATATAAAATTTGAAGAGTTCCCTCGATTTCTCCAAGATTCCATCATCAGATCCTGGTGTCGTGCCAATGGGACCAATTTCGAGTTATACCATATCGATTAAAAAAAAAATTGAAAATTGGTCCACGGGTCTCCGAGCTATCGAGTAACATACACACAAAAAAAAAAATTAGGTCGAATTGAGAACCTCCTCTTTTTGAAGTCGGTTAAAAAGTGAGGTTGCCCAGGGTATGAACAGGTAGATCGATACTAGTAATTTTCACCGGTCTGGTACAGGAAAAAAATAGACAAACTAACTTTTACATATACTATGGGCTGCATGCTTTCGATTGGTATAAAATTTATCTATTAACCAAACCGGTAAAATATTTTACAAGAAAAAATAAAAAATAAAAATTCATTAATAAATATCCTGGACTGAAATTTGCTAGGCAACCCATATGCAATATACAATTCTTTGATATACTAAATTACATAAAAACTGTGTTTGATCCATTAACCAGCCCGGTGAAGGTCGTTGTATAGCGGGATCCTCTACTACTGCACAAGTGACCGTCACGCGCTGCAACTACTTTTGTAACTGCGTCTAGCTTCTCGTGGTGGCGTATGTGGCTGTGCACGGGCCACCGACCATAACCCATACATTTTTCATTGTGTTTTATTTTACTTCAGCAGAGACCACCGAATTACGAGTACAAGTTGAAACTAGCAGAAGATAAGCGTTTGTCAGCAGAAGAGTCCGCCAAGAAGACTCTCGCCTACCACGAGAAGAACCCTGAAAAGCACCCTCTCTACCCCGAGGAGTGGAAGAAGTTCTGGAACCGCCGCTACAAGGAAATACAGACTGGTACTCAACACTCGTCCATTTATTACATTCCACAAATTGTTTACAAATGGTCTTAGGTAACCTTAAGTTAATTTGTTAAAAACAATAAAACAAAAGCTCAATTGTAGACGCTGTTTGGCATAGCAAAATTCTAAAGAGAAGGCGACTTACCTAATGTTAATTATAATTAGACCCGTTATCTTGTCGCGAAGATGTTGTTTTTCAGTAGAGTATGAATAATTTTTTTATCAATTAATGAAGATGTCGATACTTTTTGACACTGATAATTTCCAAGGGGTGTCAGTAGGTACTATTTATAGGTTATTAGGTATATTTATGACCCAAAGTTATGGGACATGAAGTGGAAGTACCTTAAATATCGTAGATAGTGTATTTTGATCAAAGGAGACTTTATCTTATTTTTAAAAGTTAGTAATTCTGCATTCATAGATTTTCTAAAAATTATTTGCTTCGTCTGGGTAAAATGTAAAATGAAACCGACTAAAATGTCAAAAAAAAACATCCTGTTTTTATGATTCCAATCGAAAGAATAGCTAAAAAATAATAACTCTGCTTAAGAGGAAATGGAGCGGTCACATTTTGTATGGAAACGTAGTCCCCTGATTCCTCGCTGGATATTACCCGTAGAACAATGATTTTTTACATCAACAATCTAATGATATATTAGCATGTTCCTATGTTTTCCTTTTTTTCTTTATTGAATTAATAAAGGAGATATTAACCTTCAAAAACATGAAAAATTGGCAAGTTTTTTCCGTTGTGTTCAAACCTCTAGAAACCAATTTTAACACAATTATATCAAAATATAAGAACATAGAAACACAGTTATGACATTTCTTAAACATTTCATGAAAAAACATATTTAATCGGTTAAGTTTTGGAGAAGAAATCAGGGGACTACGAAACGTTGTTTTTGAATAATTTTCATAGGTATTTTTGGTCCGAGCTGTAGTTGTTCTTATCGCACTCGACGTCGTCTGGGCAGGTCACGGCGCGACAGCAATAGATTTGGCAAATACCTATTTTTCAATTCCTTCGACCGGCATATTTCCTCTTAAGTAACATAGTATTTTAAAAGAAAGGAACAACGTGAAATTAATCAGTTTAATAAAATTAAAAACATACATGAAACTGTCGTAGTCAATTAAGTGGGTATTTTTGTGTAAAATAAATAAATTAAATGTTAAAAAGTGATCCCAAGGATTTGTATAAGGATTTTCGTGATGTCAAACAAAACGTTTTAATTGAATTTCAGTATAATACTTAAAATGAGAAAATTCGAGTGCATTATTAACAGAGCTCGGAAAAAATTGCTACATTGTTTCCAATAATGTGGACATGACTCCAAAATTAATCAAACTGTTAATTAATTAATTATTCATTAAAATATAATTTGAATTTTTGGAGATAATAATTTAATTATAAAGTGCTTATAAGCACGTATATACTATAATATCTTTAAAAAAAATTGACGTTACGACGACGATGAATTACATAAATAATTATTAGCAAAAGGTTCGTATTTAAAATGGGTATCGTTTCCGTAAATATTTATATACTTATAATAACGATTTAGAAAAAAATGCTGACATTTTTTTTAATAAATCAATATTTTAACAAACTTTTGTATTTATTGACTAGGAATCAAATTATATGTCAAGCTCATAGTTAAAATAATGATGCTGGAAGTGGCTGCGAAGCGTGAAATAGTTATAGTCAAGGTTATGTCTATTTCACGTTTCGTGTGCTCTGCCTACGCCATTTGTGAACGTAGACGTGATTATATGAATGCATGTTTGTATATAAAAAAAAAATAACTGAATAACATTTTGATTAATTTTGATTAATGTGCAAACAATGCCGCAATTTTTTCCGATCTCTGATTATTAAACATCGATTAAAGAACGTCGATAAAATAAATCATTCTCTACTGAAAAAGAAAATCTTCGCGACAAGATAACGCGGTCTAATTATAATATAAATGTTGAATCAAGTTAAAGCCTGACAACTTTTTATTTAGCCCTGACACAGTGTCGCTACTATCAGTTTACGTATGGCAATAATGTGTATACGTCATGTATGGTCAGCATGGTGTGTATTGATTTGTGTTGATATTTGAAAAATACCAAAACACAGTTTACAGAGAATCAGACATACATATGTACATACATATTCTCACGCCTGTATTCCCAAAAGGGGTAGGCAGAGCAAATGAATTCAAAAATCCAGTGCCACGTTTAGCAATTTCAGGGTAACCAGATAGTTAAACGTGAGATTGTAGTGACAGGTTGCTAGTCCATCGCCCACAATACACTAACCCTTTCCCTGAGTCGCCTCTTACGACACCCACAGGAAGAAAGGGGGAGGTGCTATTCTAACCCGGCACCACACGGGGATCTAACCCAGAGAATCAGAGCTTTGTAATATTACCTATTCGTCAAAATTCTATTCCAAATACTCAATATTTCTGTATTCTTCATATTCTGACTCTGGTGACGTTTGATCTCCGTCAGATGTTGTGTCGCTTTCAGGACCACCAACCTCGATTATAAAACGTTCAGTCTGAGATTCGATTATAGGACCTTTATTCCTTTATCGTGGATCTATATACACATTATATGATTTATATGAGAAAATAAAATCTATTAAGTTTAATAATTAACCAGTTCTATACAACCGCACTGTAAAGTGTCAGTACCAGTCATTTCAGTAACCAATTGCAAAACATTTTTCAATGGAATGCTATTCAATCCTTCGCGAAGACAGACAGACAGACAGGTATTTGACCCTAAAAGTCGCGCAAAATGCATTTTTTTATATTAGCACTACAACCTTTTTACTGTAATTTTTCATTAGTCAGGAAACCTCTCCAAACGATAGAACCAATATGGTTCGCGTGATTCTTTTACCAGCTGTATGAAGGAAGTCGGAAATTACCCATGGTCGTGTGATTGTTCGATACACTCAAAACTTTACTGTTTTCAAATATTAATTTTATGGCGTTAAAGTGGTTTTTGTGTGAATTTCTATTATGGATTGTGTACAAGCAGGTATATGCTTTATATAAAACTTAAGTTTTACATTATTTTTAATTATTTACTCGTTTTATTTGGCGGCTAATGGTAAAGC